>NQII01007522.1:0-51254 GCA_002778355.1 Clitarchus hookeri
TGTATCATTGGATACGTAATGTAATGTTTTTTTGGTGATTTGGATACGTTATACGAAATAATCACCGTTTTTTTACACGAAAATACTTACTTAACAACTGTCTTCCGTGTCTTCAATAAATACATTTTGCGTGTTGTTGCGAGAGAATCGAGCGGGAACCATAAACAGGAAGTATATTTCGAACGGCGTTATGCATGATGCCATCCAGCATCACGCCAACCCTAACTGTTTTTTTGTTACCTGCGTCCTCAGTCAGGTTGAGAAGTCGGAAAGTATGGTCAAACCTGCATAGTCTATTCGCGGTTCCTTCACACTTTTTGAATCAAACCTTTGACGATCACCCCATGCATGTCATTTTTGGTTGTTTGCTAAATATGCCTTGTATCGCAACGGTTTTATACTCGTGTTAACATAAGGTACCTCTTTTTTTTATTACAGCAAACGTTTGTTTTTATTTTACCTATAAATATGAGACGATATGTTTTCGTCTCGTGTTCAAGAGCTTCGATTCCCTATAAAAAGTACGTCTAGTTGCGTATTTTCGCCTGCCCGTTATTAATTTCAACTGAGGACGTTTTTTTCCTACCTCTGGCAAATAGTTTGGAACAGATCTGGAAGACCACGATGTATGCTGCCTCGTCTACGGTCTCGGCGCCCGACGTCAAATGGGCCTTGCCTCGTCTACGGTCTCGGAGCCCGACGTCAAATGGGCCTTGCCTCGTCTACGGTCTCGGCGCCCGACGTCAAACGGGCCTTAGAAGCAGCAACGAGTCTACCAGCGTAGTGGCCGCCTCGGCTTCAGCAATCCAACTACGGAAAGCGCCCGCGCTTCCAGCCCGGCCAGACGACAGACTGACGTGCCTCACTACTATTGGCTACGCCTTGGTGACGTCAGCGGTGTTGCCAAGAGTTGCAGGTTGAAGGGAGAAAATGCCCACGGCAGAAAATAAAAGACTGTCGACGTGTAGTTCTGAGAGACACCTATTTCACCATACATGTTTCCTATTGGTTAAAATTACGTGTGCCAAATTTAATGCTGAAAAACCTGATGCGAAATCTATTAAATGTGAAGTATAGGCGAGGGGTAGGGAAAGAAGTTTTTAAATAAACAGGCAAGCATTCTGAACTGGTGTGCCTGGTTATCAGACTCTGGAGGTGTTCACTATGGAAGTGAGTATTTTAATATTTGGGGTCTTTAAAAAATAATTGCAAATGTAGTAGAAAGGTAGAAAACTTTTTAAGTGTTAGGCTTTGGCCAGATTATTTTTTTAATACTTTTAAATTGAAGTTTTGTAAAAAAGAAAGATAACTTGAAACATGCAAATTTTGGGGGATGATACTTTGAAAATATACCAAAGTAACGTAATGCTGTGCGATCGTAGAAATCATTATAACAATTTTTGTATAAATTTTGTTAGCTTTTTAGATAAATATTTTATTTGTATATTTAAATGTCGCTTTTCGTAACAGATTATAAAATATTGTATTAAAAGTTTGATATAAAAATAGTTACATAAAAAGATTCAAGAAAAGGATTTCAAGTTTTGTAATTATGAATTTTTTTAATTTCCCATAAAATGTTTCTAGTCGCAACCACGCAAATAACAATGTTTGAAACGTTTGAGAAAACATGCCAGGGCGCATTTGTGAGACGACATGATGCAGACCAACATATAATGAGCACCTTTCTGCCTTATGCTGATGGGGTTTCTTTAGGGGGGTTTCCCAGTCTTCAGCGCACAGGGGGTAGGGGGCGTGTCAAATAATAACATTTCACTTATAATTCAAATAAATAAAAACAGTGAAAAGATAGGCACGTAAGTAATGCCTACACTCTATAAAGAAATTATTTGTACTTTAACAAGAAAAAAACCTTGGAAACCCAGTTACCAAGAAAATCCTTTGTAAAACTATAAACAGTCTTCTTGTAAAATCCGCAAAGCATATATTTGTAACATTACATTACCTCTTACTTCACCAAGAATAAAAATATATTTTTTTTCTTCTAGATAACAAATGTGATAAATTAATAACAGCGAATAATTTAAAAAAATATATATTTTAAAATATAATTTACGAAAAAAAAAATTACACATTGTCAGTACGAGGATTAGAACCTTCACCCCTTATATTATTAGCCCTCAACCTTAACAACAAGATCAATTTCACTTACGAGCTTAGCCCTTACGTTTATAGTAAATATAGCTTCAAGTACCTACAAAATATTAAAGAAGTTATTTGATTAAAAATAATACATTTATTTCATTTTACAAGTTTTGCGTAGCTAGGAAAAATTAACAGTTAATGAGTAATTCTGTCATGTTTTTTTTTTAAATTGTCGTTTTATTATGATTTTTTTTTTTTGTTGTTGTTTGAAGTGTTTCACGTTATTCAAACTTGCAATGCATTTATTTCTGCACGCAACCACACTTTACATCACCTCTAGTTTTTGCGCAACAGCTACATACGGTTTTACATTGTTGAGTGTCCGCCATTTTGCTGAAGCTCGTGGATAAGGGTCAGTATACCACAAACATTTCACGAGGTATATTACAAACACGGCCCTTGTAGTTTTACAAACGAGTAGTTTTACAATATAAATATTTGTGCTGTTACAAGCATTTGTAAAATTACAAAACAATTTCTCAGTAAAAATTAGAACATTTGTTTACAGCGTAGTAAGAAATAGTACTCATGCAGACTATTATCAAACTGAGTGCGCACGAATGAGGTGCGTGGTCCCTTTCGTGCAGTTTTCTGAACTTGGTTAAGCTATGTTTGCATAAGGCGGAGGAATATCCTCGAAGTAGAAATTTGGAAGGGCTTCAGAAAAGTTGGAAGTAATAGAGAATGGAGTATACCTGAAATGGTCTCATCCTCCCTTCATGCTGTAGAATAAATGAATAGCTGTTGACCAATAGGTAATATTGGCAGCAATTAATACAGAGGAGGCAACTGCAAAAATGTTACACAATTTTCCTGCAAACTTCCCAAACTGTAATTTAAGTTTTTAATTTATAAATAGTATTTGAAAAAAATACCATACGTCAGTTTGCAGGTATAGAAATGCTATACTATATTGTCATGATGCATGTAATAATAATTTATATGAGCGGGATGTGTTTCTTTTTCTATACTTTTGGTAATTAATGTAATTAATTCAGTGCTTGGAACCTGGTGGTAATAGTAACTTGTATTTATTTTACACATTTTCGATTTTTAAAGTTTATACTTTCATTTCAAGTCGTTTGACAGTAGCAGTGATTATCATAAGATGATTAAACAACATTGGTCATGTAACCGGCTGTTGTAACAGGTGTAATGTAGGTAGACTTACCCCCCTCCCCCACCAAAAAAAACCAAAAAGTGCATTACATGTGCGTTTTTCGCGTTATATCAGTTTTTAATCATCTCTGGTGCCAAAATAACAAGTTTATTAATTGATACGTTGAATTACTTCAATAGACAGACGTCGTCCAAATAAAATTACACCCCAGAATGGTATATAAGACCGTCCCTTGTCACAAAAAAAAATGTAAACATCGGGCACCGAGTCATTTGATGCGAGCGTGAAGTCCATTTCCAGTAGCTTCTTCAGGCAAAATTAGACAGTTTTTTTTAATGAAATATTAATTTATTTCAATGGACAGATGTCGTCCTTTTAAAACTACATCCCAAAATTGTATATGCGGCCTTCCATTGTCACACACAAAAAAAAAGTCAACATCGGGCGCCGAGTTATTTTAAGCAAGCGTAAAGTTCGATTCCAGTAGCTTCTTGCAAAAAAAAAAACCGATTTATTTCAATAGAAAGACGTCTTCCGAATGAAATTATAATACCCAGAACATCGTATACCGTGTTGCGAAGGTTGTTTGTGCTATTATTAGATGTGACGGCATCATGCGGCGTTCTGATTGGGCAGTTTCAGGCGGCGGAGTAGAGCTTTCAGAAGACACTCATAGCAAGCGCGCCCGTCGTCGGGTGACAGAACTGCGAAGGAGCCCGCCTTGACGTAGCGGGGTTTGGGGACTCGACAGAACTGTACGTCGTGCGACAGAACTGTACGAAGTGCGACAAAACTGTACGTCGGGCGACAGAACTGTACGCCGTGCGACAGAACTTGACGGACGCTTGAAGAGCAGCTAGAGAACGCGCAAGTTTTGGTTAAATATTTACAATTGCGTAGTCGTACATTTACGCGCTTGTGATAACATCCCACGCCTAAAATAGTCTGTATCATGTTGTGTACAATGTTTAAGAAGGACGGACGTGTGTGATGCAAGTTTGTAATAGTTATACCCAATCTCTTCATGCTTATTCGTATCGTAAATGTATGCGTAGGAAAATTATAACTCCATACAACACACACACACACACACGTGCTGCGCTGGCTTTATACTACACAATATTTATTTCCGTGTCATTGAAATACACGGCCACATATAATGCCGACACCCGCCATATTGGTTAACTACGAAATTCTAGCCTGCCGACTGCTCGTGAGCAGTTGATACGTCCCGACTCCACTCGTGACGTCACTCGACCTTCGTTTCAAGCTTAGAATACCGAGCAGTGGTCTGGAGCCGATAGTTGTAAAGAATCTACTTTTTTCGTTGGAAGGAGAGACTTGGTAAGCTCCCCCCCCCTTTTTTTCGAAACCCAGCAGCGCCTGCGGACTATCTTTTACGCCATATCTCGGACTAATCTAGAAACTAGTAAATTATTTCCGCCGGTGTGAGATGTCAGTTAGGGTGCCAGGAGAGAATCTATTTTCATTCCCGACTTCGTAAATATTCTCGCAATGCGAGTGTTTTCGGAGAATAATATACTCCAACACTGCGATTCTTATCTCGTTGCTGCTTGTGTGTTGTGGAAGCATTTATTTTTCGTGTAACTTAACTGCGTATAGTGTAATAAAACTCAGTTGAGATACACTGAAGAACCAAAAAAAACTGGTATACCTGCTTAATTTCGTGTAGGGCCCCCCGAACACGCAGAAGCGCCGCAAGACAAAGTGGCATGGACACGACTAATGTCTGAAGGTATGCAGGAGGCATTGAAATCAGCGCCAATTTGAGAAAGGGTTGCACGTCTGTCACATTTGATGATTCTTCGTCAGTCGTCGTTCGTCCCGTTCTTTCACGATCTTTTTCCGACTGCAGCGATGTCGAAGATGTGATGTTTTACCGGATTCCCAATATTCACGGTACACTCGTGAAATGGTCGTACACGAACATCCAAATGTTATCGCTACCTCGGAGATGCTATGTCCCATCTCTCGTGCGCCGACTATAACACCACGTTCAAACTCACTAAAATCTTGATAACCTGCCATTGTAGCAGCAGAAACCGATCTAGCTGCTGACCGCATCGCGTTACTCTGATTGGTTCCTTACCTCTGTTATTTGCATACGCACGCCTATACCAGTTTTTTTTTCTGCTCTTTAATGTATATTTTCGGATTGTCTGATTATTTAATTTCTGGCGCCTTCATAAACTTGAGTCTCAAACGTTCGGATCCGATTGAGTCAAGCGAGCTGGTGTTCGACTTGTGCCTGACCTGGCACACTCTGTAACATTACAATATAATTTACACAAGTTTGTGAACTTGACTGAGCATTCGCCTCTTTACTGAACAAATATAGGAAAGCTACTATGCACAGAAATAAAGTATAATGTTGTTGCACCAAAACAATTACTATTAAACCATTTCTTTAAAAGTTTATGTTGTAGTAGAATTAATAATGTTGTGAAAAAGTTCCTAATTTTAACCATTTACAAAGTCTTTTATTACCATAATGCAAATATACGTTTGAAGTGTTAATGTTAAAAAAAGCCTCTGCATAATTTTGCCGAAACCAAATGTTGTATTATGCTAAAAATAACACGAAGAACCAAATATGTGTGTTACTACGCCATTTAACTAATGTCCAACCAACACCAGCTTACAGTGGCTTGGCATTGAATGGCGGAGGATATTAGCGAACAGCGATAACCTCGTAAAACGAAACTACTATATTTCAGAACTAAATGTAACTTTGATTAGCTTTCGAACATTGCGAAGCAGTTTGTGTGTGCCAAATATGCATATATTTCTAGAACATAAAATAGTGCCACATAACGAAAGAGTACTGCAGTTTGTCGTTATGCAGGTTGATTCTAAAATCATGGGACAAACATTGAGGGGTGGTAGAGCTCACTAAAACAAACAATTATTGCATAGGAATATATGGGCGGGAGTGACTCGTTGAGGCACAAACACAAAAATAACACATGAAATGCAACACATTGTTTATTTACAACGTCGCCGCTAAATGCCTTTTTACAGCAATGTTTATAATAATTGCTAAATATTGCTACCACCGACAGTAATGCAAGCTTGGTAGCGTCGGTGGAGTGATTGGCGAACATATTCCAATACGCCGGGTATTTCACGCACGCCACCATTGTCAGCCAATCACGCCATATGTAGAGGTCGCCAAGCATGCGTGACTGTTGGTGGATGCATTTCCAGCAACTGTTTTAACATTTTCTGTACGGAATCACTCGTTAAGTATGCTGCTAATGAACATTTTGTGTTTCCGTTAATGTGTTATGTTTTTGTGTTTGTGCCTCAACGCGCCACTTCCGCCCATATATTCCTAAACAATAATTGTTTGTTTTAGTGAGCTCTACTACCCCTCAATGTTTGTCCCATGTTTTTAGAATCAACCTGTATATTATAGGATAGCCGCAATTTTAAACACAGCCAGGCACGTTTAAATAAAGCAGTTGGTAGGACTGGTTTCTTGAAGTGAAGATCGTCATGCACACAAACAGTGGGTTCGATTTTCCGCCCTTTTTATTCATTGGGTAATGTTTTTTTTTAGACATAATAACCGTACCTAATTTATTTTACATCGGAATATTGTTTTAAAGCAAGGGAAAAACTAGAAAATTTTTAACACAAGCGTTAGCATCAATTCAACAAAAAAATTTGTTTTGGCGCAGCAAAAGCACCACCTTAAAGTTGACATTGCAGCAAGAAGGTAACATTGATACAAAAGTACTTCACGTTACATTCACATTATTAGCATATCACATTATTAGCATAACAGTATATTATATTAACAGCAACATTAGTTACCGACGTCTTACAGCTAACAAACAATTACTGTACTTGTGACTTTAATACTGTTGGCACATTAGACTTCAATCTGTGATGCACGCGAAAAAAAAAAAAAAAAGAATTACCGTTCGTGCTATCTCATTACGCGTATTCAATGACGTAAATTTGCGAAAAATTTCTCAGAGAGTATTTACGATATTATCACAGAATACTGAAGGATACAGAAGTGAAACAACAGCTCATGCGTCGAACTCCAGCGGTATACGCCCAGCAAAATGACGCCACTGGCCAGCAACATGTCGGAACGCCGTTGGCCAATCAGCGCCCGGTAAATTACTTGACAGTCGACAGCCCAGCTGACGAAGAATCTTTCTCAGCACCCAGCAGCCAATAAGGTACAAGGCATTGTCATGGGCCTGTTCACTTTATTAATGTCTCGGTCAAGTGTAATTGTAAAATTATTACAAAAGTAAATGTTTCACAAATTTCCTGATTCTTACTCTTATAGAAATTTAAAATACAGAGAACAAAATATGTTACTTCAGTATCCACAAATGTTTAAATAACACTTTTAATTCAATGTTAAAATATAGCACTACTTTCCTTTTCTTCGTTACCAACTTTACTGGACGCATGCCACTCAGTGTACCCTTTGTAATTTATGCAGGTAGGGGCAGTGACATTTTTCGAAGGTTTATTTAAAAAATACTCACTTAATCGTGAACAGCCTACACCCGACTGCCAGCCAATGGGGGGCCGATATGACCACGTACAAATACAATTTTGTTTCTTCTGCAAGGCGACATACAACCTATCGCCTTCGTTTGAATAATCATAAAAAAAATTATCCTTGATGCGACTGAACGTTCTACTAATATTTGTAGAGACCTGAACATTTCGCGAGTTCAATGACCCGTAGGCTATTCTCCATTTTCGTATGTAAAATCACGCAAATATCACTCTTCATAGGTTGCTTGTTATATTAGCGGGAGACGGTGATTCGGTCTGCATTTTATTGTGTGTTTGTTATTGGCTCAGAGTTGTCCAGGAGGTGTAAACTAACGGGTGGACCAATAGAATAAGCAATACAAACGTACTAGGTTTTGAATTCTAGCTTGTCCCGAAATGAAACCGCGAATTTTTTAGGTCTCTACATATTTGACACCTCCTGCAGGACTGCGAGCCAATAGTAAACCGGCAACAAAATGCAGTCCCAATCACGACCTCTCACCGTGAAATCAGGCAGCCAATGAGCAGTTGATATCTCCTTGAGCGTGCAAACAAATATGGAGTCTAGCCTAAAGGTCATTGAACTCGCGAAAATTTTTCCTGTCTCTAAATATTGGGATTAACCCGCTCAGTCCCGAATCCACTTGCGCGCTCGAGTGTTGCAGTAGTTGAAAACGGTACTTTTATCAAGCGTGCTTCTCGCACGCCATTGGACAACGTACTTCGTGCTCGTCGATGTCGGAGTTAACCGTCCACAAATGACAGATGCAAAAACTTTAACAAAGCAGACTTCTCACAGGAAGGACGCGCGTAACACAGGGCACTGGTTCCGTGGTGTGTGCATGTCGACCGGAAACTAGCTTTACTCTCAGGAACAGAGAAATATTCACGCTATTACTGCCCGAGCTATATACGCGCATAGTGCTCGAAGGTGTTAGGCAGACTCCAGGTGGAGACAAGAAAAACATTTCGGATTCATTCGGGGACAAGTTATAATTTAAAAGCCCCTGCGTTTATCTTACTTTTGCATTGGTCCATGCGTTATAAGACACCTGCTTGATAATCCTCACTGAGAAAAAAAAATTTGACTGGAGGAACATTCTGGACTGTTAAAATAGCGATGGATTGTATGTATAATATAAATATTGTTAGCATAGACAGTAATACCAACAGAATTAATTGTTATTGTATTTACTACCGTACACGTGATAGCTACAGCAGAACATTGCGTTCCTATTGCAAAACAGATAGTACCTCCAACATATAGTACCTCCAACAGGTAGTACCTCCAACAGGTAGTGCCTCCAACAGATAGTACCGCCAACAGGTAGTACCTCCAACAGGTAGTGCCTCCAACAGATAGTACCTCCTACAGGTAGTACCTCCAACAGGTAGTACCTCCAACAGATAGTACCTCCAACATATAGTACCGCCAACAGGTAGTACCTCCAACAGGTAGTGCCTCCAACAGATAGTACCTCCTACAGGTAGTACCTCCAACAGGTAGTACCTCCAACAGATAGTACCTCCAACATATAGTACCGCCAACAGGTAGTACCTCCAACAGGTAGTGCCTCCAACAGATAGTACCTCCTACAGGTAGTACCTCCAACAGGTAGTACCTCCAACAGGTAGTACCTCCAACAGGTAGTACCTCCAACAGATAGTACCTCCAACAGATAGTACCGCCAACAGGTAGTACCTCCAACAGGTAGTGCCTCCAACAGATAGTACCTCCTACAGGTAGTACCTCCAACAGGTAGTACCTCCAACAGGTAGTACCTCCAACAGGTAGTACCTCCAACAGATAGTACCTCCAACAGATAGTACCGCCAACAGGTAGTACCTCCAACAGGTAGTGCCTCCAACAGATAGTACCTCCTACAGGTAGTACCTCCAACAGGTAGTACCTCCAACAGGTAGTACCTCCAACAGGTAGTACCTCCAACAGATAGTACCTCCAACAGATAGTACCGCCAACAGGTAGTACCTCCAACAGGTAGTGCCTCCAACAGATAGTACCTCCTACAGGTAGTACCTCCAACAGGTAGTACCTCCAACAGGTAGTACCTCCAACAGGTAGTACCTCCAACAGATAGTACCTCCAACAGATAGTACCGCCAACAGGTAGTACCTCCAACAGGTAGTGCCTCCAACAGATAGTACCTCCTACAGGTAGTACCTCCAACAGGTAGTACCTCCAACAGGTAGTACCTCCAACAGGTAGTACCTCCAACAGATAGTGCATCCAGCAGAACAACTTCAACAATATTTGCATTGTTCCTACAACAACTAGCGTTGTGATAACCTAACCGAATATTTTGTTGCTGCCACCCTCAAGTCCGATTAAAGAACTGTTCGGCACTAGCCACAGAACTCACTGGTAGGTGATCATAACTGTGATTGTTGTGGAAACAGTCCAAATATTGTTGAAGTTGTTCTATTTAAATTGCATTTTTTTTGTACGAACACAGTGCTCTGTTCTATTAACCATGTGAGCAGTAGCAAATACCATCCGATAGGAATACAACAAACTGTTATGTTGTTACTACTATATATGTTAACAATATTTATACATGGTATTACAACCCATCAGATGACTTTCCGTATTTAACAGTCTACATGCTTCCTACAGCCGCATATTTTTTCTCAGTACTGAATCAATAATAATCACGCAACATAGTGCAGGCCAATGGAAGGTGATGACCTTCCATTGTCACAACAAGCTGCCAATGGGCAGTTGCATGATTGTACATAAGATTGTAAAGTCTACCCTACAGGTCAATGAAATCCCTGATTTCACAGATCTCTAGCTATATGTGGAGACTGGAAAATCGCCAAAATATTATGAGCCATCTTCGATAATTAGGAACAGTGATATTTCGCGAAAAGATTTCGTGACAAGATACAGTCCAAAATACTGTAGGGTCGTCCAGCTTATTTGATTGGCTAAAAAAAAATGTTCTGGCCCGTGTTAACCGTTTGCGCACGAATCAGGAAGGTTTAGTGTCGGAGTTACTTAGTCCTGAGTGGCTTGGTCAAAGACGGACACGGCACCAGAAGCCAATGGAGGTATAACAACAGCTGAGGTGTGTATATAGTTTTGAAGTCTGCTGTGCGCTCCGATTTTTACGCGAAAAGTCACCGGCCCTATCGATAACACTCTAACTAATATATTTTGATCCGACTGAGTTATTGGCAGACCGACCAAAAACGCTCTAATTTAGAGTATCAGAATTCTCGCTGGTACAGTATAATTGGGCAGTAGCTCCATGCATGCATGGCGGCCAATACGGGATGACAACAGTTGGACATGTGTGCAGTAATAGCCAACAGTCGTGCTTTCCCGCGATAAACCATCGCCTCTAATGACAGGGCATCCATGAATAGGTATTCCGCACCTAGCTTGTCACACGCGATAGCCCTGGTACGCAATTCCGCCGCGTTTGAAAGTGTCAGGTACTTTGCAGTGTTCGAATTGGTAACCGGGGAAATTCCACCCTTCTGGATTTATTTCCCCAAATTCTGCATTCCTGTGTTCACTCTCAACCAGGGAAAGAACATTCCTCCCCTCCGAACACGTTAAAATACCCTAAAGTTGCATTTCGCAGAATTTACTTATATTTTTTATGCGGCGGTCTATTTTGCACAATAATGCCCTTTATTTCACAACCATTACAGAAAACTACACAGTTGTCGTTTACATAAACGCTTGTTGCCATTATTTTTATTTACAATATGATTTTGTAATATATCTAGTACCAGTTAAGTCGTGCGGTAGAATATAAAGAGTTATCACTGAACTAGTAATTTAAATAAGTACCATATCAGGTACTAAATTAACTAAAATGGACGTTGAAAGAAGTAAGAATGATGCATAACATTAATATATACGTACATGTATAAGTATATCAACTGTGTGGCACATGCCCAGCTTCATACATCCGAGCCTTGGAGATTGCGATGGATGCGGCCAAATTCTCGTCAACAGCCGCATAATGATTTCCAAAGCTGCTGCAGCCGTGTTTCGATCACGTTTCCGACGCGAGAAAGTGTATCGACGAGAGATCGCCCCCCTGGTCGTTGCAAATGTTCAGGATTGCGAACGCAGGTGCCGCGCTGGAAGTGAGTGGTGGAGAAGGGGGTGCAGTTACCTTGCAGGAGGAACCTCTTCGGCGGCGGGAGGGGAGTTGCGGAGCCACCCCAGTGGTGATGCTGCTGCCAGGGATACCCCAGGGCCATCTGCGAGCCCTGGGGCCAGCAGCCGCTCTGGTACGCAATGCTGAAGCCGCTGTGTCCTAAACGGCGGGCATACTCGTCGTCCTGCTACCGGAGACGAACTGACCCGAGCCCTGGCCCCGCGGCGGTANACACGTGGCCGGCCGGCCAACCCCCTACCTGCCTGCAGCCGCGTCCCGCCTCGCCGGCGATAAGGGCGACGCTGCCATGTGCCGTCAAGCGTGCCCTCGCCGCTAGGGCGACGCGATTCGCCGACACTAACACACGGTGGCGGGTACAAGCTGTTGTTTTATTTGCCATTTACAATTCCTACTACCCGCTGTCATAACCTTGCAATAAAAAACAAAATAAAAATTATTTTTTTATTAATATTCATAATGTTTTATTAAATTATAAACAGATAATATAAATAAATAGGCTCGAGAAAAAAAACGGCAGTGTATGTTTTTATATTTTTTTATGTGGAACTAACATTATTATTATTATTATTAAATTTTTGTTCTTATTTCACACATATCTCATCTCCCCTTTTAGATTCGCGCCTGCATAGTGGTGAGATTTTTCTGGCCACCACGACGAAACCGGGTTCGATTCCCGCCGGGATGACACCTGCATTTCCTCTCGTGGTGAACGTGGAACACTTGGCCATTTTCCAGAGAGTTTTCTCGTGGTTCCTTTTCCTCTAGCCATTGCATTCTGTTCTTGCTCCATCTCCGCCTCACTCCACTAAGACGCATCTGGGATGACATGAAAACCAGGAATAAAAAGGGGAAGGGGATAGTTTAAAAAAAAGGAGAGAATAGTAGACTTTTTTTAGACCCAGTATTAACATCATCTTTTTTCGAAACTTCTTCTTTGCCACTACCCTGTTTAAAAACAAATGCCCGTCATTCTACGATAAAGTAGTGGCAAAAAATTTTCTCCAACAATTTCAGTAAAATAACGGGCACGTTGCTTTTTCAATAGCGGACTTTCCTTGAAATCACCTAACCATGCTGTGCATTTGCTAGTTAGTTTTTCTAAACTCACGGTAAAAAAAAAAAAATACGAAATTTGTGTTTACTACGAGCCTACACAAACAAGAAATCTGGAAAAGTTAAGATATTTACGCGTGGAAAGACATTTGAACTCGAATAAAAAGTTCTGCAGTTCACGATTTTTAACGCTGACATAAGACCTTCTTGGACAATGTAGGGTATATATNTCATGTATACTTCCCTTACTTTTTCATTTTTTTTTCATTTAAATGAAAAAAGTAAGGGATTAACTGTATATAATAATTTATGTTCAATTAAATTATCCTATGTTATGTTATTATAATTAAATATATATATATATATTATTATATAAATGTGGCACACGTAACTCCTTCACTTTCTAGTGATGTTCGAGTGTTTCTAATTATTGCTAATGGTTACATGTGCTTAATGCCACTTTCTGATGTTCCAAAAAACATGTCTGAGTTTGGCTAGGATATCCTAACTGCCACACAAACTGTTATTTTCTGGTTACAGCAGAGAAGAAGGCTTCGTGTGGACTCGGCTTTGTTCGTTCCTTAAACCCGAAGTTATAGGCAATACTGAGTTCTTTCTACTTACGGAGAGCGTTTCGTATACTTATTGTACATTTACAATATCATTTCCGTCAACATGTGGTCATTTTCAACTGTGCAGTCAATTTCCTTGAGAACAGTATTGCTTACTTTTTATTATAAATAATATTTTTCATTCTTAACACTTTCAAAACGGTGTACGTAAGCCGCAAGGGCAATAATTATATTTATACCACCTCCATTTTAAATTACTATGCATTCATATAATCAATTTTATTTGAAGCCTGGCAAAGGAGATGTTTTAGCGGGGGGAAAAAAAAATGGACACATGGCCGAAAGTGAAAAACACTATTTACTCGGTTCGCTGCTATTACAGGTGGATGGGAATATGACCATAATCTTTAACATAGCGGGCAACTAACAATCATTTGTCCGAATGTCCGTACACCTGTTGAGCTCTCTCCGGACAAGTGAGCAAGAGACGTGGTGAGAGCAATAAACAACAGCCAATGAAATGCTCAGCTCTTCACGCACGCGCATGTAGGTATTTCGCATCTCGCTTGTTACAAGCGATAATTCCGCTTTGTAATTTCGCTGAGCGTTAAAAGAGTTAATAATATTATATTATAAAAATTGAAATTTTTTTTTGTACACGGTAACTAAACAAGTGAACAGAGTACCAGCCGAGTTACAGTCATTTCATGGTTACTTCCAACTTCCTACTGAAGCTCTACTGAAGTTCTACCGAAGTTCTACTAAAACACTACCGAAGTTCTACTGAAGTTCTACTGAAGCTCTACTGAAGTTCTACTGAAGCTCTACTGAAGTTCTACTGAAGCTCTACTGAAGTTCTACTGAAGCTCTAATGAAGATCTACTGAAGTTCTACCGAAGTTCTACTAAAGCACTACCGAAGTTCTACTGAAGCTCTACTGAAGTTCTACTGAAGCTCTACTGAAGTTCTACTGTCAGACTAAGACAATCACACCAAAGGGACAACGCACCGCATTCGTGCGCACCCAGTTAATTAATATTTTGCGTGAGAACTATTTCATGCTAGGAATTAACAACACACCTATCTTCTCTCTGTTTTAATTCATATAAATTACAAACGAAATATTATAAATTATAAACAATATATATACGTAAAAGGTTTATTAGACCAAAAACATAAGGCACTTTCACGTCGGCAGACGATACAACGTTTGTGACAGATGACATATTTAGGAAACAACCAAACACGTCGTACGTGGTGTGATTTTTACAAAAGTTTGATTCAATAAGTGTGAAAATACTGCAAATATATATACTACATTGACCTTTGAGGTATGGAGATGGAAGTAGTACTAATGTTCGCCGAGCAGGGGCCGCGGTGGCTGAGCGGTTAGACTGCTCGCCTCCCACCAAGGCTAAACAGGGTTCAATACCCGGCCGGGTCACTCCCGGATTTTCGCATGTGGGAATCGTGCCGGACGATGCCGCTGGTCGGCGGGTTTTCTCGAGGATCTCCCGTTTTCCCCGCCCCTCCATTCCGGCGTTGCTCCATACTCACCTCAATCACTCTCATCGGCTCTGAAGACCTCGCTGTTAAGAGCTTCCCAAATCTCTTCACTCACTCACTCATTCGCCGAGCAAGCAAACAGCATGGAGAAGGAAAAAAAACATTTACATCTGAATATTTGGGGGATGTGAACTAGTGAATTTGGTGAACATTCCCACCTACCAAATTTGGTTATGATCCCATCGAACGAGTAGACTTGTGTAAATAACAAACATACGTACATACAGTGGCCGGCAGTTATCTGGGCAAGTCTCAACGCGGTGTTGCGGGGTCACCGGAGTAAAGAGGTAACGAGGGTGGAAAGGAGATGCGCGCGCAGCAGACAGCCGTGTACTGGCTGTTCAGAAAACATCCGTAGGAAATAATGTACGTCACTGTAGATGGGAGAGAATGGTAACTCGAAGAGATGCAGCAAAGTTATTAACAGCATAGAACAGGAAATAGTAGAGACTGTTACTGATGACATTTACCATGGTTCGCCTTTAGTAGAGCCATCATGAATTCAGTATAATTAGTTAATTTTTTTTTGGAAATTGAAATTTAACGCAGTTTAAAAATTATTATTTTAAAAAATAATTCTTTAAGTATTTGCACATGGAACATGTTTACACACCAGCATTATAATGAAATAGAGACAATGTTTGTAGACTATATTAGGCCTATAGATTTTTTGTGTATATTATCTATTCGCCTTTCACATTATGCACTGCTTGTGGGTAAAAATTTTTGCAACCAAAGCTGTAAAATTTTATTTTTTATACCTAGGGGCATTCGGTAAAACTTGTCCACGAAAATTCAAAGTATTGCGTTATTTTGCGGTGTACGGTGCAATGTTTGCATGAACAATATGTATATATTTATTTGCTCAATTCATCTGTAACTGTATAATTATAAGTAAAAATAATTATATATTCACATCTGTCTGCTCCAGTTTTAATGAACGTGAATGGTTGCCCAATAAAAAAAAAAAAAAGCTCAAACGCTGTGCAGATTAGTAAACAGAAACCTGTCTTAAGGACAATGATGCATCACTCCTGGCCACCAGCTTACCTGTTATCTTGTGAAATTTAAGAACTCAAACGAGAGTACAATGCCGCTCCACACTTTCTCTAAAAATAGAACCATATTTTTCAGTGTGAGAGAAATGCGCATACTTGACCAGCGGTGGGTTTTTAAAAGACTTCACTTCGCTGCTGTTGCTAGAGTTAACATCTTAACACTCTTTCACTTCTAATTACAAATCATGCTTTGTGGGTTACGATAAACTAAACTTAAGGGGGATGAGCTAGTTTGTTCAAATTCTGCAGATTCTCCCAGTATGCACATGTGGGCTGACGTCACTGGGCAAGACATATTGTAGTGTCATTGTAAGATGTGTTCAGTCAACAGCGCTACTGTGTAAATATTGCTATCAATTTTATATAGTATATAATACTATTATATCTAATGCTATTTGTCGTGATTATTAATATTTACGGATTTTACTTTAAAGCTAATTTGGTAATATAGTTTAGCTGGAAATCATATGAAATTTACAGCACACTTTATCATTCATTACATACTTTCTGGAGATTCACTACATTCATTATTGCAGCATATTGTTAACATGCACTTGTACTCGTTATAAACTAAAAAAGAAAGACAAAATTCTGAATAAATACTTTTTGTTGAATGCCATTACACAAGTCTATGAACAAAATTTACTTGAAATATTTATGTGGCTCTTTTTTTGTAAGTTTATTTACTTCATTGTTAACTATGTTGCAGTATGGTTCATTACTTGTGTGCGTAAGAACGCACGTTATTGTTATAATGTGAGATTTCAAAACTTTGTGTCTCGGGCTGTGCGGCGAATGTTTTCCGTCCTGCTAGTACACGGCCGGCGCGCTACGGTTGTCGCACGGACATTGACCAGTTTGTACTGGACACTATAGCGGGCCGAAAAAAACATTTTACTTCTTTTTGCGATTACTATACCCCTAAAAAGTTGCCTTTTGCCTAGCTAAATAAAACGCAACAAAAAAAATTCATATAAAAAATATCTTCCGTTCGCGCATCGCACTCAAAGTTTTTAAAAATGACGAATTTTGTGAGTTTTTTTATAATCATATAACATACTACTTTCACAGCGCTATATGTCCTATTTTGAAGCTTAGGGTTTTAAAAAAAACTGGAATTTCTAAATATTTATTGTTCGCACAAAAAGCTCAAAAAACACATATTTTCCATAAAATGCTGATAATTCGTGATTTTTGAAAACAAATCTTTATAAACGGTAAGACTATTTTTATTTAAATTTTTTTCTAGTCAACAGAATGTACTTTGAACTCAGATTTGTGAGAACATATGGGCATAATAGATCTTGATAAGAGGGTCGTCCGGATGAGGCCGTCTCTTGCGTCAGCGCCACACACTTATCCAGATGCTTCGGTCACAAGTTTGACACAACGTTCAACGGCCTGGCTGTGGCAAGGCAAGCTTTGGAAATCCAGCTGCAGCGGTGTGCCAGACTGTATTACATTTTCGATGTCCTCATCGCTGATGTTCCTTAACAGTGGAGGAGCAGAGATTTTGCAACTAGACCACTGAATCATGTCGACGTAGTCTGTTGCTTTGAAGACGAGTGTTGGTGTGGTGAAACTTCGAATAGTTTTTCCCTTATAAAGTGATCGAGTTTTCAACGCACGACGGAGTCCCAGTTCTCTGATGTGTCTTCTTTCATCCACAATCATCACAAGAACCAAATTTTCAGGGTGAGCGAAGAATGCGTTTCGCTGAATTACTGGATTGATAACTCCCATTAAATTTTGAGGTAGGTCCTGCGATGTTCTGATGGGTTCAAAAAAGATATTTGGATCGTCGGTGAAATTTTTGCTGGTTTTAATTTTGAACCAGAGAGGCATGTAAAATTTCAAGACAAAGTGTATCAACTGCCTCATTTCATCAGTAGGCCCTACTAAGCTCACGTACAATCTGAGAACTCTGTTTGCTACCGTCAGCCATCTAGAATGTAAAAGCGTACCAGGATCACGAGCTGTCAAATCTTCTGAAATTGTACCAGAATTTATGGCAGTAGAAATATCCAGTAGGTATAATTGCTCCTTGCTCAGCGCTTTCCTGTCAACTTGAGGAATGTGGCATTCAACACATTCAAAGCGAACCAGAGGAAGTTTTCCACAGCCACCGAGTTTTTTCCCGATCGGCCCACTGAATGATTTAGGTCATGTGGTAACACCATCCAAGTGATGAAATAGGTGACGGAACGGCAGTTCATTGAAGTGTAGAAGACATATATCCCACTGAAGCGGTCTCCAAACGTGCTCTTCAATCTGATGGATGACGCCATTTTTCCAACCAGTATTAATCACAGTTCCATCACTCCCAATCACATCTAGTTGTTCAAAGGATATCTGCAATGTAGTCAAATGGGAAACTATGGCAGAAGCTTCATCTTTAGAAAGATCTGCAGAAGGAGAAACATGGGCGATATATACTGAACCGGGCTCTTGTATAAGGGAATAATGATCTTTTTCGGATCTGCGAAAACGCTTTGAATTAATTTCTTTAATCACCATCGTATGGTCTTTCCTACCATTAAAGTAAAGATCGCGTAGTGGTTCCTTATTTGGTAGCCTCTGCAAATAATTTCTGTTATGAGATTTTCCCCTCCTAATTTTGTTTTTATCAATGACAAGGGATGCGTCTGAGTCACTTATGACACCGTAATCTTGGAGGACAGATGACGCTATCGCTGCTGTTGCTCTATCCGAGACTCCATAGCGATCACCGACTAATGTTGTTGTTTTTAGTTTGATCCTCATCTGCCATGGTTTTCTTGATTGGTGTCGCACCGTAGGCTTGAATAGATCAGCGTCATTATCAATAGTTGATGAGATATAAGAATGGCAACTTGTATCTGTTTCTGTAATCTCTAGTTGTTGCGTTTAACTGAACGAACTTTGATTAGGCTGAGGCTGTTTGCTCATAGTTTTTCTGCCAATCCTCTTTGCTAATTTACTTGTTGTCTGCAAGTCCAACGATCCAATCTTTCCCCGTCCATACTTTCTTTGCAGGAAAATAAAACGTAACTCAATCACAGGAATTATGTTCGCCTTATCACAATGACAATTGATAGAAATCGTGCACTCACACAAGTCAGGAATATTTATTTGCAAGTGCAGTCTATGATAATGGCACATTTACATGCTGCTACATCGATGAGCAGAATAGATTCCCATTTGAATTCGTCAATTTTTTTTTGGAATGCAGCTTTCTTTATGTCGCGGTGGTACAACTTCCATATCTTGTAGTACCTGTGATGGTACTTATTAGTCAGCTGGACTATCCTATACTCGGACACCGCAGGAATGGAAGCTTTATTACACAAACATCTAATCTTACTTGCCACTGTTCCAGCCACTTCACGAGAACTCACATTTTTGTTGTTGGAGCGTTGCGCCATCTCATGTCGTTCTTGGAAGCAGCACATTACATCTTTGTAATTAGGAAGCTCGTTCGGCAAAACATCTCTTGGTTTACGGAATATTGGGCATTCAAAATCTTTTCTTGTAGTTATTTTCTTAGGCACAGCCATCTTCAACAAGCAGGTGAAGGTGAAAACAAAGTCAACATAACACACCTTTTGAGTAATTCACTGTCACATTAACAACTGCTGGCGATTGACTGAGAAACAAAGGAACCTGGGTAAATGACGAGGAAGATTTCAGAGCAGGTGGCTACGAGATCGGGTCACCGGTCACGGAAAGGATCGGAAATACACGACGCTGTCCAAGGTCGAATCGCTAAAGTTGCATTTAACTCTCCGTACTTCTATCTCCCGTCTACCATCTATTCTACAGAATAGTCTTTGTAATACAAATTTTGTAAATTAATATTTACCATTTATGATAGTTTGTTTATTACTTATAAATAAAAAAGTAATTAATTAAAAGTGAAGAAATATCGCCATTTTATGAAAACAAAAAATGTGTTTTTTGAGATTTTTGCGCGAACAATAAACATTTTGAAATTCCAGGTTTTGATTTATTTTTTTGCATTTTTTAAAACTTAAGCGTCACAATAGGACCTATGGTGTTGCGAAAGTAGTGTATTATTAAAAAATGACCAAATATATTTAAATTTGGTTATTTTTCAAAACTTTGAGTGCGATGCGCGAACAGAAGATATTTTTTTATTTGGATTTTTTTTTTTGCGTTTTGTTTAGCTAGGCAAAAGGCAACTTTTTAAGGGTACAGCAATCGAAAAAAAAAATATGTTTTTCGGCCCACTCTACTGGACACCCACGCGCCCAGATAACTGCCGGCCTCTGTACTTCTACAAGACACCAGAGGAGCATATCACACGTCGTGAGACGTAGAGTGGAGTGGAGAGCTTTGGGCCGATGAGGGTGAAACAAGGTGGATATGAAGCAGCGCCGGAATGCAAGGGCGGTGGAAACGAGAGATCCCCGAGAAAACCCGCCGAGCAGCGACATCGTCCGGCACGATTCCCACATGCAGATTCGAACCCGGTTCGTCTAGGTGGGAGGCGAACAGTCTAACCACTACACCAACGCGGCTCCGCGATGGATGGAGATCTTAATAAAAATTAAAACAACTAAATGTTATTTTTTTATTTATTCACACAGTTATTATTTACAACATAAAAAAATGTCTACACTATTATTTTTGTTACGCTCGGTGAACGCAATATTTAATGTATATCTCAGTTCTAATTAAAGTCCTTATCAAAGTCTATATTGTTTACGGTCACTTAATTCACACTCATCATTTACATAAGTTATATTCAATCAAACTATTGCCATCATTCAAATCGTCTGTCAGTTCAGTAGTCCCACCCGTCAGTCTCACCCTTCACTGTGCCGATGCTCGCAGTCCGCAGACTTCACTCCCGCTGATTACTCTCGCCGCCACTCGTCACTCTACTGGCTCGTCGTCTTCGCTGTCTTCGCATACCTGGAGTTTAAGGTCGCACAATCCTCCAAACTCGCAACTCTCAGCTCGGAGACCTGTCACCGCTTAAGTAGTCTCGCTGGTCAGGTCTAGAAGGTTCCCCGCACCCCGAGTCACATCGAGAGAGGCCAGAGCAATGACCAGAACATTCTTTCAGAGATAACCTCAGAAATTCAATCCGCTGAAGGTCCGGAGCATGCGAGTCGCGATACGCTCATCGCGGCGGCTTGCCTTTGAAAATCGCCGCGAACTTCTCACGTTACTATTCTGTCCTTTTCCTTCACTCACGCGGGACGGGGCGAGCGAAGCGATTCGATGCACCGTGTACATGACAAAATATACATACAAACCTTTTGCTGTTATATAATGTCAATGTGGGTGTTTTGGATATGTGAATTGGCTGTGTTCTAACAGGTTGCTGCGTATTTACACATATGCAACCACATGGAACACAAGTGTATTAATTATTCTAAGTAGGAAAGAACATTTATTGATTGAGCTAGTCGAAAATAACCTTTCAGTGATAGAAAACCATTGTACGACCTCCCGTGGCGCAGTCGGTTGGTGCGCCGCCTGTCTGCGGTGCGGGAGATTTCGGGTTCAAATCCCAGGCAAGACATAGGTGTTCGTTTATGTTAGGTCATAAATTAGTTAGTAAGTCGTCTCCTGGTAAACCTTCAATCATAACACCGAGGGACGTTGAAATCCAATACTCCAATTGAAAGATAAGGGAAAGGCATAAGAAAGCATTTCCCAATAGTTCAATGCAGGAAACGTTAAATTATCCCCAATTAAGCCCACAACCTGTAGCAGTGTAACATCTTAGTAGAGTAATTCAGTTAGTTCGAGCGCACTAACTGGTGGCTGATGTATCGTGCTGCACCACTGGCCAGCAGTAGCTCATGCTCTGTCATTCCGGTTCGACGGCCGCCAATTCCGACAAGTTAAAGCATCATTATTGTAATTTTGAAAAAAAAAAAATACTGGTGCAGTTACCGTACTTCACTTCGATGCTTACACTTTGTCATTCGAGTGGTCTGGTACACTCTAAATCATACCACTTTCCAGAAAGAATAATTCTGAGTTCAATTTCGCTCAACTTCAACACTACCAGCAAAAAAATTGCACTGATAATAAAACTCTGCAATGGCTCAGATGTTTTCTGGCATTAATGTAGCAGCAGTGATCGAAATTTTTGCCGTGCCAAAAATGAACTCGCTACTTTAAACATATCCCTACGAAAGAATTGTATCCTCGTAACTCTCGCTAACAGTTAGACCAAAATTATTTTAATTACATTCCAAATACTAAACGATACAATGGCATATATCACCGTGATATCGCATACTTTAAGAACCGTCAATTCCATTAAAGATTCTGGCCACAATAATTTCAAACTGTGTAACTCCATAACATAGTTCCAAAAGGCGGGGGAAATGTTTAGGTTTTAAAAGTTGGTATGGACTCACCCTATTTCTACGTCAACAGAGCACTTTCATCCTTCTTCCGAAAAAGAGTGTTGCCGAAGATGATTCCGATAGTTTCTGTACCCACACGGCATACATACCTGTGAAAACAATTAAAACGGAATTACAGTATCACATAACGGAATTACAGTATCACATAACGGAATTACAGTATCACATAACGGAATTACAGTATCACATAACGGTATTTCGAAAACAACATTTTCAAACACAGCACTTAAAACATTTCACCATATCACCAGTAGGAATTGCAACACACAACTACCCCACTAAAACAAATGCATTAGTGTTTGCCAAATTTGGTATAAATCGGTTGTTTTTTTTTTTTCGGAGATATGACGAGATTTTGTGTGGACGCATTTTATGGTTCTAATATATACAGCCAGCATAGAAATTTTCGTTGGAGGTAATTACATGGTTTCAACGATTTAACATATAAAACTAAAACAGATATCTGAAAATTGAAAATAAGTGTCTGACAAACCTATAACACGCCAGTTAACATAACCTACCGCAGTACTACTTGTTTACCATATTTGGTAGTAACCTGTCAATTGTTTCCCAAGATATTACAAAAAAAAATTATATTAATTCAAGTAGCGCTATCTTATAAATAGGCGGACAAAAGTGGTTTTTGTTTGAATTATATGACACTTGTAACATATACTGTCAACGTACAATATTTGGTTGAAATTGGTCAAACGGTATGGTAGTTATACCAAATTAACCTAAAATATTTGTATAAAAGCGATTTTGAAAAAGTTCTTAGTAAAATTAAATTAATTGTATTTAACTCGACTATCACATTATTACTTATGTGCCAAATTTGGCTAAAATTGGTTGAGTAGTTTTCGAGATATAATGTAAAAGCTTTATTATTAAAAGTGGCTCTATCTTCCAAAATGGCGGACCAACAACAATATTAACCTCTGAATTGAATGATTACTTACACCTTGCGCTGTCAGCATACATTTTTTTTTTAATCGGTTGAATGGTTTCAGAAAAATAAAATATCACCATAAATTTTAAAATTGCCGCCATTTTGAAAGTAAGAGCCCGGCATGTTCAAAAACTATCAAAGTTAGGTGACCTTACTTAGTAGGGCTACTATATGTGTACCGAGTTTGGTGAAATTCGGTTCACGCGTTCAAACGTTGAAGGAGGGAACACACACATACACCTATACATGTTTAAGGTATACTGTGAGGACTTTCGCCTCTAACATGCCTTGCGAGGACTCCAAGAAATCATTAAATAATATAAACAAAAAATACATTATTTTTATGGAGCATTTTTTGCTGTGCTGTACATTCCAAAAAAGTAAACAAATATTTTTGAAGTTATACTTCTTTTTGGGGCGTTGAGGGTAAAAGTTTAGTGTGCAACGGAAGTTGCGCACGCACAGTGTAATGAAATTCGACAGTGAACGTGGTGGGGGTATGACCCAACGCGCATGCGCGTATCGTCTAGCTATATACAAACACAACATAGCATGTGGTTATATTTAAAACCGACAGAAAATCATTTAATGTAATAAGCAAATTGAAAAAACATTTCATTTATATTAGTAATTCCGTGTGAATATATGTGTGTATGTATATATATATATATATATATATATATATATATATAATTCTAAAATTATGGGACAAACATTGAGGGGTGGTAGAGCTCACGAAAACTAACAATTATTGTATAGGAATATATGGTCGGGAGTGACGCGTTGAGGCACAAACACAAAAAACATAACACATTAACGGAAACATAAAATGTTCATTGGCAGCATACTTAACGAGTGATTCCGTACAGAAAATGTCAAAACAGTTTCTGGAAATGCATCCACCAACAGTCACGCATGCTTGGCGACCTCTACATATGGCGTGATTGGCTGACAATGGTGGCGTGCGTGAAATACCCGGCGTATTTGAATCTGTTCGCCAATCGCTCCACCGACGCTACCAAGCTTGCATTACTGTCGGTGGTAGCAATTTTGAGCAATTATTATAAACATTGCTGTAAAAAAGCATTTAGCGGCGACATTGTAAATAAATAATGTGTTGCATTTCATGTGTTATTTTTGTGTATGTGCCTCAACGCGTCACTCCCGCCCATATATTCCTATACAATAATTGTTTGTTTTAGTGAGCTCTACCACCCCTCAATGTTTGTCCCGTGATTTTAGAATCATCCTGTATATCTTATTTATTAATTTTACTTACATTGTGCGGTGAAAAATTTGTCAGTTACAAAAATTGTGTAGTAAAATTTTGAAAAAGGGTTTTCAAGTATTTGAGGTTATGTGCGTATCGTCCACGCCAAAGAAGTATAACTTCTAACGCGCGTACATAAGTACACGCACCCTCTTTATATATATATATATATATATATATATATATATATAGTGTGTAGACCACGGATGTATGTCACGAGCACTTGTGAATATTGAGATGCGTAGTTAAGACGTAGCACTCTACTAGGACCTACAACATTGTACATATGTACGTGTATTAGCGGGCTTTGTAACCGTCGTTTTACACACACTTGACCTCGAAGCGTCTCTGCTGGGACTAAGGTTTCAAAGTATACGTTATTAACCATCGTTGTTTATTTCTTCATCACTGTGGTGAGCTACCTGGCTCCTTGTAACTGTCATCATGCACGTTCTCCAACACTAGATCCTAGATGAAAGTCGTAAATCACAGAGATGGTACGTGCAGCATATGTTCACGACCGCACCACACATTACTATTTATTGAAAATACGATAAACTGTGTAAAAGCTATTCACAATCAAATGAGCACTTTTTAAGGCCCTTATTTAATTTACTTTTTCAGTCTATCTGTACCCTTCGGCTACATAACAATAAATATTGCGATGTGACTAATAAACACAATTTAGGCCCTACACACTTCACCGCTCTCAAAAATGAACGCCTGCAGCAGGAACAGATCACAAAGGCTGGAGGAGTAGGGGGAGGGGGGTTACAAAAAATACCTAAAAAAAACCGACACATTGACATGAAAGTGTAGCGGGATGCCGGTATTTTTTGTTACAAAAAAACACCAGGTCAATTTCTGTTAAAATGCGATTACAGAAAGCTTAATAAAAAATTGTGTGCTGATTCATATCCGGTACGAGTTATGGAAACAGTTTTCCAACACCTACAAATAGCTACATATTTGATTATATTGGATCTGACTTCTGCTTGCCAACAGCGTGAGTTACATCTGGAAAGCAGAGCGCCGTTAGCGTATTGTACTCCTTGAGGGTTGTACCAGTGGACGCGTGCACCCATGAGGGTACATCCAGGACCCCGATGTATGTCCCGAGTGTTGAATCACGTGTTAGGACGGTACTTGTGTGAGTTCGTCTTTACGTACACTGATGACGTGTGTGTACAGTAACATGTTGGAGGAACACCTTACACATTTCCGGACAGTGTTAGGCGCTCTAAGGAAGGCTGGTCTGGCGGTGAACTCAGGGAAGAATTAGTTGGGCACAACAACACGCGCGATATCTAGGAGATATTATTACGGAGGATTATTAACGCACTGATCCGGAGGAAATCAAATCTGTTATAATTTTCCACAAGCAAAATATCAAAGAGGTGTAAAAAGTTTTTTTAGGAATGGTTGCCTTTTGTAGCAAATTTATTCCGAATTTTTTCTGACCTTGCACAACCATTAAAACAGTTGAAAAGAAAACAAAATGTACCTTTTGTTTGCAACGCGGAACAAGGAAACGCTTTTCAAAAGTCAAATGAAATCTTAGCTAATCCTCCCGTCTTGCATTTGCCCTGTTTTTCTGAAGAATTATTTTTTTACACTGTGATGCAAGTTCCTCGGCCGCGGGGGCGTGTTTGAATCAAACGAGAGGCGGACATTTTGTGCCGATAGCATGCGCCAGTAAATTATTAACTTGGGCAGAGCGGAAATTTACGATCTATGAAGAAAGTGTGTTTAAGTTGTACATGGGCTATGGAAAATATTTCAGATTATTTAGTTCATTCTCCGTTTAGTTTATTTACGGGTAACCAGGCTCTCAGCTGGTTCTCACAATCACAGAAGCCAGCTGGTAGATTGGCACGTAGGGTAGCGCGTCTTGCTCGGTTTACATTTACCGTGCAGCACGTAAAGGAGGTCGATAATCTGCAGCGGACGTGCTGTCACGTACTACGTGTATTGTGAAGACGAGTTCGAGGCAGTGGAAAATGGGGCCCTTGTTGTTTAGTCCGCTGTCCGATCCAGTTTCCGCTGGTATTAATGTTTTAGAATTAAATACATCGCAAAAGTTTCCCCAGTCCTTTTATCGATATAAAATAACACCAGAATTGTGGCACGGAATGTCATCAGATATTGTCTGAAATCCAAAAAAAAAAATTCCTGTTACGTGATTTATAAAGGATTTCTAGGAGAATGGACAAAAAAGAGGCAAATTCAGTGTTTTTGTGTCGGAAAAACTAAGGGCAGGGTGTTTTTTTTTAATTATCATGAATCCTTTTACGGGGAACACGTAGGGCGGGATTGAACAATAACCCGTGTGTTGGGACTTTTCACATGGCCAGGAGTGCGCAACGATTTAGAAAATTGGGTCAAGTGTTGCGATGCGTGCCAGCATTCAAAGCCAGAAGGGCAATATGCCGGGTACGGTGGCATTGTATCCTTGGGAGCGCATTTATTTAGACATGATAGGCCCGTTGCCCCGGGAGTACCTCTGGATACGTATATGTCCTTGTTGTCATAGCAAATCTTGTTTATTTTCTCCGTTACGCAACATAAAGGCAGGAGAAAATTGTAAGGTAGTTATGCAGAGATTATATAGTGTTTTTGGCTCGTCCGAGTTGGTAGTAACTGATAATGCTACGTATTTTCTTTCTCAAGAGTTCAGAGATTTGAATTATATATTGGGGGGGGNGGGGGGGGGTAAAGAAGGTGCAAACTGCCCCGTATCACCCTCAGGCAAATTTGGTAGAGCGGGTGAATAGAAACATTAATATTACCTTACGTAGTTTTCAACCTGATACGCAACGTCATTGGGATGAAGTATTATATATATACTTTTTCTGTATTTTAACAATATAGTACATTGTGCTTCATCCGAGGTATTTTTTGGAAGACGTTTGATGCTCCTGCCAACAAATGCGTGGCCACTCCATAACATTTGTCTGGAGAATGTGAACAACGAAAGACTGGAAGAAATGTGGGCAGACGTGACACGTAACTTAATTACGTATCACCAAAAAAAAAATGGAACAAAAAAGAGTAATGTTTTATATAAAGATTTAAACTTGAAAACAGGTGATTTAAATTTAGTTGAGACTCATAACCTCCGTTCAAAAATATAATACTATAATAACATATAATAATAATAATATAACTTGCATATAATTGCTTAAAATGATTAACTGAGTTTCGTAAAGTAAAATTAGAGTGTTAACGTTTTTGATTACAATACCGTTCATGTATCGTTTGGCAAAAAAAAATTTCAAAATAATTAACTGTTATAAAATATTATTTGATGCATCCTATGAATGTCTGCCATTTTCAAATCCAGTAAATTTATATTATACTAAGTTGTAAATACTTAGGCCTAAATCAGCACGGACCTATTCCGAATCGCCTGCTCGATCCGCGTGCGTGCGACCCGCGTCCGTTGTCTAGCTCACGAGTGTATTTTAGAACCCGTCCTCGACTCCCGTTAAACTTCAGCAGCTCGCGATTGTTTTCATCGCATTTATACAGTCACTTACCTTCAGATACACGCTTCGAGTAATGAAGTCTTACAAATTTTTAGGTTTTGACAATACTCGACAGAGGTTTTTCAATTGTGCTTTCTGAACATTTTCTTTAGCACCTTTGCATTGCTAACTGGTATCAAATTTGCGTAATGCGTGCGAGTTAAAACAGAATCAAACCCAAACCTAACATAACCTAACCAAATAGGACTCTGAAAAATCAAACCTAACAGATTCTAGAAACATTTTTTAGCTAACCCGCCACTGTAACGGTGCTGGGACACCGTGCATCCAGCTGTAATATCAGCACGTCCTAACACGGGGATGGACGACGAGGGAGCTGAGGTTTACCTTGTTGGTGACCTTGAGGACACTGGTAACGACGCGACTGCGCGGCTTGGCAGGCGAGCGCAGACTGTCGGCGTGGAGTCTTGAAGCTGCCCTCACCCCTTCCCATCCCTCAAGCCGCCGACTCCCCTACTCCCCCTCCCCTATACAATGTGTACGGATGGCGTCTAGCAACCGTTCGACGCTACCTTCCACGTCATCAAAATTTGAATGTTACTGAACTCGAACTAACGAAACTTTCTGGGATGTTCCTCAATATCCTGGTCAACGTGTTTTCAGACTGTAAAAGGGGTTTTCTTTCGTCTTGGGAGAGACTGGGTAGGGACCTCACAGTGAGAACATTATAATTTGACAGAAGACATATCCTGCCATGTTTGATGAGGGCATTTTATAGGGCATGTATAGGGAAAGTTTTTTATATACTCTGAAATTTTGCAATTTTATAATATTTGGGCTAAGTTTGTATTGCTATGGGAGCCCATTATTAAATATAACTTCCTGTAATTTTCGTAACAAACATTATACTTGTAACATATTTTAAAGCCTGTTTGGCTATTTTAATTTTTATAATGCTTGTAATTTTGATATAAGCAGCTTATGAAAAAATAAAGTAAAATAAAAATGAACCCGGAGATAAAAGACAAACTAACTAACAGTTTGTTGAATGATTTCTCACAATTTTTGGGTGTTAATTATCTCTTATTCCAATTCATATCAGGGGATGGTTGAATTGTCGCAATTTATTGCAACTGCGTTATTTGTTTGTACTCTGCTATTTAAACTCTGCTGCTTGAAGGTTTTTGGTAAGGCTCATTCTGCTTGAACGAGTGGAATGGAAGAAAGGGGGAGCTGAAGGTGACTGTCGTGGAGTGGTGGGGTTTCCTGCAGGTACTCCCACCCTGTGACACCACAGTCCAAATAAAAAACTCAAACACATGTGAAAAATGCTGTAAAAATTACACACAAGTATTCGAAATATAGAACTATAGTCTAAATAGGGCATGTGTTGTTATACGTACTTTTTTCTTGCGTGCTTATTTCTGAAGTTTGTATCTTATTTTACGTGTTTTAAACAACCAGTCTTTACATGCCGCACAGCTTATCTTTCGTTACGTGTGGTTTCATACCGAGATAAAATAATTGTTTACTGAAATCGCCAAATTCTTAGTTCCCCATGCATTACTAACTTTATGGAAGCTTGCCAAATGCTGATATTCTAAATATGTATTTTCTATCTATAATTCACTGCTGCATCAAATCGTTCCTTGGTGGTGAGACTTCGTTTCCAAAACCACGCATGCTCACTCTACATTGAAATTCAGTTTGTGTTGCACTGCCATAGGACAAGGTCAAACTATATTTCTCTACATCATTTTGATTGAACAGCTGACTTACATTAGATTCGAGGAATTTTGACATATGAAATTATAAAGCCGAAAGCATGAAAATATTTAAACGAAAATCCCATAATGAAATTTTAGGAATGCTTTATAATACTTGATTCCAGAAAAAAAAATCTGTTTTTTACTAGTTTTTTTTTTATTTTAGTGGCAGAATTTTTGTGGTAATTTAAATAATATTTTAATTTCATGAAGTCTAAAGAGTTGTTGCTCGCCTCCCACCAAGGCAAACCGGGTTCAATCCCCGGCCGGGCCACTCCCGGATTTTCGCACGTGGAAATCGTCCCGGACGATGTCGCTGGTCGGCGGGTTTTTCTCGGGGATCTCTCGTTTTCCCCGCCCTTTCATTCCGGCGCTGCCCCATACTCACCTCAATCACCATCATCGGCTCTCAAGACCTCGCTGTTAAGAGCCGCCCAAATATCTTCACTCACTCTAAGGACTTGTCAACTAAATAAGAATGGTTTGTCACAACACTACAGTTTTATATAAATAATTAATGCGGACAAAAAACGGTTGAACGGCATATTTTAATTTCTGGAAATCACGTACGCATTTATTCACATTAATTTTACAAATGTTGGTACAAGATGTTTTCTGATCGCTGTAGTATCTAAACATTTTGTCTTTTTTTTTTCTCTCGCTTTTTTTTAACATCGTATATTTCAGCCAAATAAATGTTTCGTGAACAACTATTATTGCTGCAGTCAGACATTAACAACATCCACACACGGACACGTAACTTACAGCTACAACAACATACAGCTACAACAACATACAGCTACAACAACATACAGCTACAACAACATACAGCTACAACAACATACATCTACAACAACATACAGCTACAACAACATACAGCTACAACAACATACAGCTACAACAACATACAGCTACAACAACATACAGCTACAACAACAACAACACGAAACTAAATCATTGCAGAGTCAAGGCCAAGACAGCCTAATTAATCACCGTGGTACAGATTCATATTACAAAACAAGTGCAATAAATAGCCAACAATCACGATGCTGCGAGAGGCGAGCGGAAGCAGAACGACGAAAGCTGTACGGCCTGTATGAAAAATTGATTTTAAACTGTTACAGTTCTGAGAAGAATATGCCATTTGGTAGTCTACTACCTTCAACCCTTTCAAAACAACTTTAATTTACGATATTAGGAGTTGCAAAGAAAACCATTATGATACTGTACTTAAGTCGACACAACACTTGTTTCAGTGTCACAGCCAGTGAATAATACTAAATTAATAATAATTGATAAATTAATTGATTATCAATTAAACTATTGGAGTGGGGAACAGTAAAACAAAAGAGAATCTATACCTCGGCAACGGCATCAGTACGTACGAGTGACGCGAGACCATATGCATATATTTTACAGATAGGCGCGATGAATTTTTACGCGAGTCAAACTGTAAACAGACGTTGCTTTGATGACGGAAATATTTGTAATTAATAATTTTTCCGTTTTATAAGTTTAGTTAGCATAAGTATCAGTGGCTATTTTATTTTTTCCCTAAATTACAGAGAACTTGGCACTGTACGCTCGCGAAGCACAGAAAACCTGGTACTGTGTGGTCTTCTGTCATACACTGAAGAGCCAAAAAAACTGGTAAACCTGCCTGATATCGTGCAGGGCCCCCGCGAGCACGCAGAAGTGTCGCAAGACGACGTGGCATGGACTCGACTAATGTCTGAAGGTATGCAGGAGGCAATTCACACCACGAATCCCGCAGGCCAGTCCACAAATCTATAGGAGTGCGAGGCGGTGGAGATCTCTTCTGAACAGCACGTTGCAAGGCATCCCAGATATGCTCAATAATGTTCATGTCTGGTGATTTAGGTGGCCAATGGAAGTGTCTAAAGTCAGAAGAGTGTTCCTGGAGCCACTCGGTAGCAACTCTCGACGTGTGGAGTGTCGCATCGTCTTGCTGGAATTGTCCACGTCCGTCGGAATGCACAATAGACATGAATGGGTGCAGATGATCGGACAGGATGCTTACGTATCTGTCACCTGTCAGAGTCGTATCTAGACGTATCAGGGGTCCCATTTCACGCCAACTGCACACGCCCCATACCATGACAGAGCCTCCACCAGCTTGAACAGTCCCCTGTTGACATATAGGGTCCATGGATTCATGAGGATGTCTCCATACCCATACACGTCCATCCGCCCGATACAATTGGAAACGAGACTCGTCAGACCAGGCAACGTTCCAGTCATCAACAGTCCAATGGCGGTGTTGGCGGGCCCAGGCGAGGTGTAAAGCTTTGTGACGTGTAGTCATCAACGGTACACGAGTGGGCCTTCGGCTCCGAAAGCCCATATCAATGGTGGTCCGTTGAATAGTTCGCACGCTGGCACTTGTTGATGCCCCAGCATTGAAATCTGCGCCGATTTGAGAAAGGGTTGCACGTCTATCATGTTTAATGATTCTCGTCAGTCGTCGTTTGTCCCATTCGTTCACGATAGTTTTCCGGCCACAGCGATGTCGAAAATTTGATGTTTTCCCTGATTCCCGATATTCATGGCACACTCGTGAAATGGTCGTACGCGAACATCCAAATGTTATCGCTACCTCGGAGATGCTATGTCCCATATCTCGTGCGCCGACTATAACACCACGTTCAAACTCACTTATCGCCAGCCTCCAGTCTTAATTGTCGGCACGTGTTGCCTTGTGGGGGGAGGGGGTGAGGTGGTAGGACGCAGAACAATGCCTTTCAAAACACGTGCCCTGGTTCCTGAAGGTTGGTGGGGGGGGGAGGTAGCGCTTTTGCTCCTAGTTTGCTCTGTCAGCTACTTCTCCGCGGTGTGTGTTTTCTGAATTTAGGCGAAATACACATGATTATTTTGTGATATCTCGGCGCTCAACTGATCTCACGGGCTTGCTAGAGGTGCTCTTGCTTGGCTCTGCGATTTCTCCCGCTCCTACGTAGGTACGTAGCACTATCCGGCTGCCCCAGCGATATGCCTGCTCTTACTCGGCACAACCTTGACACGTGTAACTGCGATCCGTTCTGGCTGTTCGCCTGCTTCGTGACACGTGCCAACTGGTAGGCGCTCGCGAAGGGGGTCAGCGAGGCTTTTACTCAAAAGGCGTTACACGACAATTGTATAACTATGTAACTGAACATTACCACTAGAGCCAGCCTCACATGTGAGATCGCATACGCGGAGTCCTGCTCGGTGTTGGACGCACTCGGCACATTTGAAACATGGCTGCTGACGTGCAATGTCACGGTCTTCATTGCTATTTCTCTCTAATTCAAATAGTGCCTTTTCCCCGCGAATTTTGATGCTGGTTTCCGACCGCAGCAAAGCAGACGGGTTTATAACGTGAAAACCGCCCACACTTGTATCTAATGAACATTTTGTCGGTTTCCTGGAAGTTTAAATGTATGGAAAACATTAAGTGAAGAAATGAACACGCGTTACGCCGCTAAATGTGTACACGGAGAAAATGTGCAATATGAATTTTACCCCGCAAAATAGTAGGCCTGACTCTTTACAAAGTAAACACCAACATGGTAGGCCTGACTCTTTACAAAGTAAACACCGACATAGTAGGCCTGACTCTTTACAAAGTAAACACCGACATGGTAGGCCTGACTCTTTACAAAGTAAACACCGACATGGTAGGCCTGACTCTTTACAAAGTAAACACCGACATGGTAGGTTCTCCTCAGTAAATTCCGTACACGGAAAATATAGTAGTGCTCTGAGAGATAACACATGGTTAGTTGAATGACAAGAAAAACTAACAGTTGATACAAAAGTCGTACTAATTTATTACAGTACATCATACCAAAGCTGAAGGAATTTATACAACTTGTAATTCCAACCTGAATGTCGAGAAATATATGTTACAATTAAGCTCCACTTCTTCAGTACTTTACATAATGCAATACATAACTCGTAAAACAAACACGTTAAAACTGGTTCAGCGTAGCAAAATTGAAAACTACCACATACAGATTTAACAGAATTGCTCGAATATATTTAATTGTGCACGCTATGACGAACGAGCCGTCTAGGAATGCACAACGCAGGCCACAGACTACAATAGTCGAGGTTTGAGAGGTCGATGGGGGGACCTCTGTTCCACTTAGTCCCTCCTTTACCCTATAGGGGGTTACATCACGGCTGGCGATAACACTGACCTTTAAATATTTTGAGGACATGGCTGCATTCAGAAACTAAAAGCTGTTGGCAGGGAAGAAAAAAAAGTGGGGGGGGGCCCCTTGCTAACAGTTCAGTTCCAGTGACGAATATCACATTTTCTTGATCGTTACCGGGCGGCCGCGGTGGCCGAGCGGTTAGCCTGCTCGCCTCCCACAAAGGCGAACCTGGTTCAATCCCCGGTCGGGGCCACTCCCGGACTTTCGCATGTGGGAAACGTACCGGACGATGCCGCTGGTCGGCGAGTTTTCTCGGGGATCTCCCGCTTCCCCGTCCAATTATTCCGGCGCTGCTCCATACTCACCTCAATCATCCTCATCGGCTCTCAAGACCTCGCTGTTAACAGCCGCCGAAATCTTTTCACTCACTTGATCGTTACCATGAGTAATTATATTATCTCTTACCGGATTGTGAAAATCAGAATTTTAAGCAATGGCTACCATTTCGCATAACTAACATTTTTTGTTTTCCATCATCGTAAATCATACGTAACTACAATGTTTAGGTAGTACTCTCATGTCAATACTAGCAGCCAAACGATATGTCGTGCTCTGACACACTGATAACCAGTATATATATTGGGTGGTCCGCCTAACGAGGACACCCCAAAAATCTCCGGAGTGGTTGCAGATCACGAAATGCTGTTTTCGCTAAATGAAATTACGTACGGGGACATGAAATTTGCTGCAAAGTCACTTTCGTAACACATATAAACAGAACTAATTAAACCACATACGATTTTCCCCCGAGAAACATATATTTATTTCAACGCCATCTGAAAGTACGTGCAAAGAGGAATTCAGTGATATAGCTTATGAAATGGAAAGTAACACAGAAACGCCAAGAAATTATGTGCAAATATGATTAAGTTAAGTGGGCCGGTGGCATGGGGCAGTGGACCTGTACTCACAGCTGTAATCAAACTCCACGTAACTTTAACCATTTCCAACTCTTCGGGAAAATATTCCCTGCTGCTAAATACGCCGATGTTGACATGCACGCCGACTGTTTAAGGCGAATCTCTAGTTGATATTTAACAATATTAAACTCCACAAAGCCACATCAGGCCGTGAGGAGGAAGCCTTGTGACGACGATGGGACACAGCACAAACAAGCATCGCGCGTGTTATGTTTCCTCAGCCCACTGCATTGCCAAAAGTACATCTTTGCACAAAGATATCAGTAAAACTATGGCACACAGAAGACCACATAAAGAAGATTACAAGTAACCGTCATTATGGCCCTCTTTATCATAAATACAATCACGTTGACTGTCTTTAAGCAAGCTAGATTTAGAGAATAGGGCCCCAGTTAAATTTATGTTAAAGGTTATGAAAACTTAATACTATATTAAGTTGTTATCAATTATAGCGGTAACTATAGGGTTTTAATACGGCACCCTGTTCAAAACTGATACACCGTTATCGCTATAGTTTAAACTCTGTTTTACATAAGAATAAATATAGTAAAAAGAGGACTACTCAGAGCTGACATTGATATTTATATACAAACAACATTTGTGTTTCAATAACAGAATTTATGAATGAGCAACGAAATGTCGACTTTAATTTCTGTCCTGACAGAAAGATTTACATTGAAATATTCCATAGTTCTTTTTTTTTTTATTAGAACAGACACGACTGCTTACAATGGGCCTCTTATGACACTGTCTATAGAAGCCCCTTAAGTTGGCAACGAGGTAGGAAAAGTAGCTCATGCTTTAACGCCGTATTCGAAATGCCAAGTTGAAATCCACGAGCTCTTTATTTATTTCATTTGGTTTCTGTTTTTTTCGTGTGCACATACATAAGCATTGGCATATTGGTAACATACCACAACACTAACAACTTAACATTTTCTCTTGTAAGGCGCGTGAACAATGGCAAGGCCCGTGGCAACGTTAAATATACATAAGGCGGAAGGTTACAAAATGGGCGGAAAGTAGATCTCAAGCAGGGTTTTCACAAGTGAAAATATTTTGGTTATGGGTAGAACTGTCAAGTTTGTCTATGACGAGGCACCTTTCTTCGCTATTTTGTAAGATATCTCCCCATTAAAAAAAATAAACTTGCTATATATCATATCTCGGGAAACAATAACCGATTATCGCCAAATTTGATGAAGAAATATTTACTGTGACACGTCATATTAATTTCTATGTTTTAAGTGTGCCAGACTCATCAGAATGGCGGCTATGATAACACTTTAGCTTAGTGTCTACGAAACTATGCAACCGATTTTAACTTAGGTTTGTATACTGCATCAATGAGAATCACAGAATACGCTAATATATGAGCTATTTGTCCTCCTTTTATGGAGATCGCCACGTGAAAAAATTGAGGTTTTGTGCCATATCTCGAGGACCAATCAATCTACTCGCACCAAATTATGCATGCAAGCAGTGATAGAGTGGGTTATGCAAACTAACATGTTTTAGGTGCAGCAGACTTTTATTTTAACGGCAACGGAACTCTTTTTCTCCACTTCTGTTTGCCAGAAGAATAAATGGCAGCGTTAGGCTCTATAACAAAGATAATGTGCGATGCCTTGGCGCCACAGAGTACTTAAAAATACAGAGGTGAATCTAGCCCCTACCACAGAAAACTTGAGTTGCACACTCCAGCAAAATGGCGTCACTCGCCAGCAACATGCCGGAACGTCGTTCGTTAACCGGCGCCTGGCAACACACTCGCCAGCCGGCGGCCCAGCCAATAGGGAACCTTCGGCGGCACGCAGCAGCCAATCAGACACGGCAGCCCGTTATCAGGGCCTCGCGCAGCCAATCAGTGAACGGGCACGCCCACATCAAAGGAACCGCCACGCCAATTCGTATCCGTGTGTTTATCGACCCTGCGGCAGAACCTTGTTGAATTCGAGTGTCTTCGGTTAGGATTCGTTTCGTCCGTACGTCTCGTTGTCGACTGCGAAGTCATTACAGAGGGAGCACGGGGATCGGGGANACCATGACTAGGGCAGCCTGTTTGTCGCGAAATACTACTTGTGTTTACTCCAAAACACCACAGCTCAGATCCATTTTCGTGATCTGGGTGATTGTAACTGTCACGCATTGCAGGTGATCGACCCAGTCAGGTAAGGAACTGTCTCCCGACAGACACACGTGGATAGTCACCAAAGAGGAACTGTGTACGTCATAGATCAGTGTAGTCTAGGCGTTAATCTTTTCCCGCAGAACAGGTGGTCCTAGCCATCACCTGTAATTAACACTTTCGACACTGGACGTAGTGGAGTAAAGGGCCGCGGTGGTGTAGTGGTTAGACTGCTCGCCTCCCACCTAGGCGAACCAGGTTAGATTCCGGGGAGGGTCGCCCCCGAATTTTCGCACGTGGTAATCGTGCCGGACGATGCCGCTGGTCAGCGGGTTTTCTCGGGGATCTCCTGTTTCACCCATCCCTTCATTTCGGCGCTCAAGACCTCGCTGTTAAGAGCCGCCCAAATCTCTTCACTCACGATTCGCTTATTCACGCGAACAACGGTGTTCCCTGCGACTTCCGAGGCTACCTGCCCCCCCCCCCCCNATGTTTTGCAACGTATGCCCTTCCCCGTTGTCATTTTGACCTACTACACGCATCTCTCGTCTGTTTACTCTCGTCACGCAGAATAATTTAAGGTGGTTTGGTGGATGAAGGTGTTAAGGGACAATTTTGCGAAATTACTGTTTTCCTGGTGGATGACCACGTTACGTGACGTATTTACACGTAGCAATTCAGTCTGCTTTGGTGTATCACAGAATGATGAGATGCTGGGGGGCAGGAAGGCGTATGGTACGGAATATTCACTTGTATCGACGCGGTAAAATGAGCACTTTTTTAAGCCCCTCTCATTTGGAATAATAATCAATAAATATATTTTATTGTAGCCTTAGACGTCAACTTTCGAGTCCCGTGAAATATATACACTCTGTTTGTTACTTACATGGCAATACTTATTTTAAAAAGTGGTGGAAGGATAAAAAGTGGCTAGGAATAAAGTAACTAGAGCCCCAAAAGTGCCCACTTTACCGTGAAAGGCCTATAACTAAATTTAACCCACAAATTAAACTTGTAATGTAACACCTACAACTCCGCAACCCTTTCAATACTTACACATATTGTTTCCAGTCTTTCCGTCCCCTTCTATGTAGAGAAGGTATGCAATTTATCATTCTTATTGACATTTACACTAAACTGCTCCAAATTAGGGAATTCAACTGCAGATGCGTTGAAACTTCTTCGCTTGAATCAGTGAAGTTCTACTGATCATGCTAGTTGCTGGTGTTCACTGATTAAACAGTGAATTCTATTGATTCTTGGTGGATTACACTGGCTTGGCAGTGAAACATCAGTGACTCGCCGATAGACAACAGTTTCAGATTGACTAGAATAATTCTACTGATTGAAATCACCTATTCAGGTTTACAGTGTATTCACTAATTATTCAAATAGTTCCATGCCATACTAACCTTTTACGTTCTATTGCACAAGTAATCTCTACTAATGAATCTATTAGTGATCACTCAATGTTATCTTTTTTAGGGTGAAAAAAAACTTATTGTTTTCCTTCCACTGCAAGTAGAGAAATCAGCGTTGTCGCTCGCAGACCAATCACAAGTCGGGTAACCGGCGCCTAAAATGGACCACAGCCTTATCTGGCGAGCTCATTTTTTACTTTGATGATTTGATACAGGTCTACTAACGAGTGAACTCTTTACCCAATCTATTAATCTGAGCCTTTCTGAAAGTTGTAATAGTGCTGTGTTTCACTGAGTGTTTAAGTATGTGTTCTTATTCACTTAATGTTGTACTTTGCGGATGCAACAGGAAACTTTTACGCAAGCTAAGATGTATGTTTGATACGTAAGCGTACGTTTCCGTAGAAAGCGTACCTTCCCTATCAAAATGTAATGTGTGAAGAACTGTGCTTAAAGATTGTGTTCAGCAAAAGTAATTGTAAACTTGATTGAGTTTCCTAATTTGGACTGCATCATGTTGCGAAAATTGGACTCTTCCAATTACGGAATTCATTACTGTAACTCCGATGACTTTTTTTTAACACACAGTGCTTAGAAATAATATTCATTAAAATTTGTTTTTTGGCAAAACTGTTACTGTTTGAAGAGAGAAAGTGCAAAACTGCATTTTAAAGAACAGCAGGCCAAAAAAAAAAAACATAATGAAATACACAAAAAAAAAACTGGCAAGTATTAAAAAGATTTAATTTATTAACATCTGGAGGAAGAAGAGAAGTAGAAACGTCGAAATCGAATGAATATGGCGCCGAAATTTCTGTGAGAACGCGCTGACAACACAACTCACTTTATGTAATGTAAGACATGGATACCATATAAATGTTCTTGCGTTAAAATAACAGAAAGAAAGATAATAAAATTTAACTGAGCACATTACAAAAAATTATAGATATCCGAAAATGTACATTACAAATACATTACAGATAAGAGTGGTCTGGTTCAAGCGATCAGGTTCCTTTAATTTGACTACTTGAAAGGTTTAGAAAAAACATTTCCCTACAAAATGTAGGCTTATGTCCTGCTTTGTTATCCCGATGTTATCTGTTGCTCAAATATGCAGTGAACGATGACCTCTCGAGTATGTATGTGAAAACGTATTTCTCAAAACCAAAATATTAGTAAATTTTGTGAACGGGGTCCAAAATAGGCAATTTTCCCGTAGCAATGCTCCTTACCATAAAAATTAAATAGATGGAAACACGATTGATTATTCCCCCAAATCTTATTCTAACACTGTTCGAAATGTCCGTATATTTACGGGAATATACAGTAAATATACGGAAACTCAAACTGTAATGACGAAAAACGTCTCTGCGTTCTTGGATTGGGATTCGGTAGCGAAGTGCCAAGAGTCGCGGATTATTAACTTTCCCATTTGTGTCCGAATTCCGCTCCGAAACAAAATATTTCGTATTTAAAATTTTTTTATACCAGTGGTAAACACCCACATAACGAAAATTATTATTTTTTACGTAATATATCTTTAAAACCAGGAAACACACATAAATCTAGCAGCAAATTTACGGAGAGTTTCCGTGAATTCATGGAAAGTTTCGTGAAATTTACGGAAAGTCGGTTATTAATAAAAAGTGTCTGTAATTTTGAAGATCCCTAGTAATATTTATTGTACTCGTGTTAGGAACAAAGAGAGATTCTTTGTAAGAGAGTTTGGCTTATGGAAAATTTCCACCGCAAGGTGCGCTGGTGTTCTAAAGAGGTCGCTTCTCAGCTGACGATAAACTGAGAAATTCCACATATTTGTGCCTAAAAGTTCGTGTTTGCCTCGAATTGTGATGCATACGTGCTCCGGACTAAATTTTAAATATTAACTTTATTTCGTTAACTATTGTTCACGCCTTCCGACCGTCTTTATTAAAGCAAACAGTAAAAATGCAAACGTGTTTGGCGGAGAGCATTCATAAAAAAAATCTTATTTCGATGGCTAAACCGTTACGAATTTAAGTGCGAAATAAATCAACAGGTAACTGCGAAGGAAACCCCTAAAATAATATTTATAACCATTTTCGCTCATTCTTTCCCCGTTCAGTTGACATATTTGTGTAAGCTTGCGTTTTGCTGCATCAAGAATGTTTAACAACGTGTGGAAATATTTCGTTATATTTCCGCTCTTGTGCTAGCAAAAAAGTTTATTCTTTACGCAGGTTCTAAAGAAATACAAATAGAAAGATTTTACATGATTATATTTATTTTATGTCAATTGCAATCATCCCATCTACTTGCGTACAAATTGGATACATCCGCTGCACACGCGACACCAGTACACCCTAGCGGGGAAAAGTTGTAGTTGCCAAACAAAAGCATTGAGCTTCCCAACCTTACCCCTGGATGCGTTTCTACTAGTAATTCCCGTCAATTTCACGACAATTTAGTGTGTGCGTCGAAGAAGCGAGATCCCTGAAGCCAGGCTGCTGAAGGCTGTTCACGATAAAGTAAGCACTTCTGAAATCAACCTTTGAAAAATATCACTGTCCCAACCTGCCAATATTTTAACGGGCAATTGACAGGCATACGCCCAATTAAGTTGGCAACGACCGAGGGAAAGTAGTTCCACGCATTAACGTTGAATTAAAGCCGTTACGTTAACATTTGTGAATACCAAAATTATTTATTTTACGTTTCTGTTTTTTTTTTAAATCCATACAAGAGTAAAAAATTAGCATATTTGTAAAATACTTACTTTTATAATAGTATCACAGCTTCACTTTACCGACGCGTGAATAAAATTATATATCCCACGGGCAACGTTAATTTTACGTGCGGTGGAAGAATGCACAATATGCATCTTCTGGTTGAAGGAATTTTGCACGTCTGATGCCTAAAAACGTGGGGGCGCTAGCGGCGACCGAGACATGCGCATCGACTCTCTCATCGCCTCTACGCGCAAAGCACTGAACTGGCGTGCAGTCTTGCCGTCGATAACGCGCCTCTACGAGACTTTCAGCGGAAACCGCATCATTTCATAACTTAATAATAAAAATAAAGTGTTTGATGCACGTACCTATTCTTCCTTTTTTTACTGTTTTGCACCGGAATGTTCATACGTAAAAATGAGCGTGAAAACGCCCGTTTGAGCCATTTTCACTATCACAAGAACATGCTTGAGAGAGAAACGTAGGAACTGGAAAACGTATACAGACGCGTAAAGTTTCTTAAATGCCATTCGTAAGGAGGCCTTACCCAGGCACGTGGGACGGTTTTTGAATGAAAACGTTTTCTGCTGGAGCTCTGCACACCGTTCGGCGACCCAACCAGGCGACCTGCCACCGCAAGCAAGACTTTCGAAAAAGTGAACACCCTATATGTAGAGACCTGAGAAATTTGCTGTTTCATCTCGGGGCAAGCTAGAATTCACAACCTCGTACGTTTGTAGTGCGTATGCTATTGGCCCACCCGTTAGTTTACACCTCCTGGACAACTCTGAGCCAATAATAAACACACAATAAAATTCAGACCCAGTCGCCGTCTTCCGCTGATACAACTCGCAACCAATCAACATTGACATTTGCGTGATTTTGCATGCGACAATGGAGTATAACCTACAGGTCATTGAACTCGTTAATTTTTCAGGTCCCTACCTATGCGTGATTACAATCGGGATCCGCCACTGGCGAACACCCTACAACCCACGTCAGAGCTTGCGCAGTAGGAGTCGCCTTATTAACCTCACACGCACCTCGCAGGCGATGTTAATTGGCAGCGATGTATAAATCAAACTCTCATCTCGAGCGGGGAGGGCCGGCGTTGTTTACGGCCCGCAGTTGCTAGGCTCGCGCCAGACGGGGAGTATCAACGTGTGCATGTCCACAGCTGTGATCGAGTGCGAAGGTCGACCTTACGGCTGGCTCGCGTCACAGGTGGCCGGCAACTTGCAAGAAATATGCAGGCTGGTTCCGATGCGTTCGCACAAAATGGAAAAAATGGAGTGTGCACACTAACAAATAAAAGTTATAGCAAGTACACTGAAGAGCCAAAAAAACTGGTACACCTGCCTAATATCGCGTAGGGCCTCCGCGAGCACGCAGAAGTGCCGCAAGACGACGTGACATGGACTCGACTAATGTCTGAAGGTATGCAGGAAGCAATTCACACCATGAATCCTGCAGGGCAGTCCACAAATCCAATCCACCCCAATTTGAGAAAGGGTTGCACGCCTGTCACGTATAATGATTCTCGTCAGTCGTCGTTTGTCCCGTTCGTTCGTGATCTTTTACCGGCTGCAGCGATGTCGAAGATGTGATGTTTTTACCGGATCCCCCGTTATTCACGGTACACTCGTGAAATGGTCGTACGTGAACATCCAAATGTTATCGCTACCTCGGATATGCTATGTCCCATCTCTCGTGCGCCGACTATAACACCACGTTCAAACTCACTTAAATCTTGATAACCTGCCATTGCAGCAGCAGTAACAGATCTAGCTGCCGACCGCATCGCGTTACTCTGATTGGTTCCATGCCTCTGTTATTTGCATACGCACGCCTATACCAGTTTTTTTTNTTTATAATATATTAATTATTTGGGAAAGAACCAAACATGTTACAGACTGCGTGACTTTTCAATGGTTTTATCCCGAAAGTGTGAAGATACCGGGAATAGACAATAAGGTAGTCTTGCCGCTGCTCGAGTACTAGAATTGTACAAGTTTGAAAGTCACGAGTGAATCTTAAGGAGGGTTCGTACCTGCCTTATTGTGTTTATTGTTTTTTTTTCCCCCTCCGAAACAACACATTAGAGAAATTGTTTTATTATTTATGGACCGACGGGGTTAAGGATATAGNTTGGGAAAGAACCAAACATGTTACAGACTGGGTGACTTTTCAATGGTTTTATCCAGAAAGTGTGAAGATACCGGGAATAGACAATAAGGTAGTCTTGCCGCTGCTCGAGTACTAGAATTGTACAAGTTTGAAAGTCACGAGTGAATCTTAAGGAGGGTTCGTACCTGCCTTATTGTGTTTATTGGTTTTTTTTCCCCCTCCGAAACAACACATTAGAGAAATTGTTTTATTATTTATGGACCGACGGGGTTAAGGATATAGNTTTTTTTTCCCCCTCCGAAACAACACATTAGAGAAATTGTTTTATTATTTATGGACCGACGGGGTTAAGGATATAGTTTAACACACTTCGTGAAATATATATTACTGCTTCTCTTCTTGTTGACACCACTGTAGTCATTCGCATAAAATAATCACTTTTTTTTTGNGTGAAATATATATTACTGCTTCTCTTCTTGTTGACACCACTGTAGTCATTCGCATAAAATAATCACTTTTTTTTTGTACTCAGCTGTTTCCTGTCAGAAAGTAATGAAACCAGAGGAGCTGCAAAAAATTCACAAACATATTNTTTTTTTTTGTACTCAGCTGTTTCCTGTCAGAAAGTAATGAAACCAGAGGAGCTGCAAAAAATTCACAAACATATTTATACAACTTTTCAAACAGAAGACAGCTAGAAAAAGGGTAAATACAAGATGGAAGGGGCCGCGGTGGTATGGTGGTTAGACTACTCACCTCCCACCAAGGCCCCCGGATTTTCGCATGTGTTAATCGTGCCGGACGTTGCCGCTGGTCGGCGGGTTTTCTCGGAGATCTCCCGTTTCCCCCCGCCCTTTCATTCCGGCGCTGCTCCATACTCACCTCGCTTCACCCACGTCGGCTCTCAAGACCTCGACATTGAGAGCCGCCCGAATATCTTCACTCTTTAAACATCGACCTTCCATTTAAGCAGTCTCTGTGAATGTATTTCGTTTGAATAGTTACGCCACCATTATTGTTTACACTAGACCACATAACTTGTACGGGGAATGTGACGTTTCTGGCTGAGCGTTCGAAATGGCCAGGCTCGAGTACCACATAGTGAATGGAATAGCAAGACGTTGCGGGCACCGTCAAGCATAAACCTGGTACTCGAGCTTCGCTGGAGGCGAACACCCACAAAGAAGCCTGCATGATCTAGCAGCAAGAAGCTGCCTTGGAGAACGTACCAGTATCGGATATCTTAAGGGCCCTGCCTAAATGTACCAGTATTAGATATATTAAGGGCCTTGCCTAAATGTACCAGTATCGGATATCAATTCCCGGGACGGATTTACATGGTCATAGACTATAGAATTCCCGGGAGCCTACCAGCTGGCAGCTGCGAAACTTTAGCGGGAAATCCCATGTTAAGGAAATTTCACCTCAATGCGTTAATTTTAAAGATAAGCGTTTCAAACAAAATGTTTTCTTCGCGGATTTTTAGGACAACATCCCAACGAGCGAATATTTTCAATTTAGATAGGCAGTATGCACTTTTTGCAAAACATTAATTTTAAAAATGCCTTGCAAACAGTACACATGTGTATATTATGGAAACATTTCCGCTGCTGTAGGGATCATCTCCAAAAAAATTAGCGAAGAATACATTTCGTTTGAAACGCCTATCTTTGAAATTGACGCACCGAGGCGAAATTTCCTTAACGTGGGATTTCCTTAATTAAGTTTCGCAGCTGTCACCCGGCAAGCATTGCCGTTAACATAACATTCGCAAACGGTTCATTCGTGGACTCTAGTTTGCTGAGACTTATTTTTTATTTTACCAGAGTGTACCTTTCATTCTTACATTTCGTTTTACCGCCACTTTTTTTTAAATCAACCTGTTGTGGCGATGTAGTAATTGTCGTAAGTCAAACTGAAACTGTCAGGCGCGGTTGCTGATCAAGTCACACGCCCACATCCATCCATCTCTCTCTCTCTCTCTCTCTCTCTCTCTCTCTGTCTCTCTCGATGTTCTTTACTGCGGCAACATTCCACGCAGATGCAGAACTAGTTCTCGAGAGCAGTGAATGTGTAATCACAAATATTTACGGCGTAATAAAAATGAAAAACAGCCGAATCTTTAAAGCTACACACACCTAATCGAAGGTCATTAGATGTGTATTTTTTTTTTTTACTTATGAAGTTCGACATTTGTTCGACGATACCGGATTTTCTGATGTTTGTACAACCGGAATTCGTAGATTAATAATCTAGCTGCTACTTTTATGAGAGCAAGGTGACAAGCTGTTTCCTTAAAACAAATTCCCTGACCTCCCCCACGTATAGCCCGTCCACGGTAAAGTGAGAACTTTTGAGGCCCTAGTTACGTATTCCTATAAGCAATTTTTTTTATCCTTCCACCGATTTCCAAATCAATATTGCCACGTAATTAATAAAGACAGTGCACATATATTTCACCGGACACGAAAGTTAAAGTCTAAGGCTACAATATTCTCTAAATAGTATAAAACTAAGTCGCATATTCGCGTCTGTCTGTGTATTCACTTAGTACGTCTAAACTACTTGATGGATTTTGATGCGGTTTTCAACATCATTTAGAGAATTTCTTGAGGAAGGTTTTGGTGTATAATACATTTATATTTAATGTAAGGATAGTAGAGAATTGTCGAACCGTTTGTAATCAAGTCGGAAAAAACAGCTTTTAGGGCACTTATATAGCTTGCGCTGACTAAACCATAAGATATACATCAAATTAATGAACTACAGAATTGTAGCTCTGAAAAAGGTCTATAGAAAAGTCCGTGATAGTACATGTTTATCTTTTAAGGATGACCCACAGTAGGGGAGGGTGGGGGAATTGCGGACGCGGGGTAAAGACGGACTAGCAAGTATCTACTCATTCCCTCCCCCCCGCGGCAGCCCGGTGCTGTCACCTGTTTCTTTCCGCCATTTTAGTGCCACGCAAAAACTTACGACAGCCGGCTGCGCACAGTTTGAAAGGTAGGTAAAATTTAAACAAAAAGTGTATATTGATCTAATTGTTAGTGTTTTTTAATTCGAGGGACAGGTCTGTATACTAAGTGATGGTAAAAAGTGATATTTTCTATGGATAGCTTTGTCAATGGAGTTTGAATCGCCAATGTTTGTTTTTATGGAACGTTTTCATAACCTACAAATTTCTCTCTTTGATTTTAAAATACCCAGTTGGGTTAATTGCGGACAAGCCTTGCGGGGTAAATACGGACGTCCGCAATTACCCCTAATTCGATAAACTATTATGAAATTAATCAATAACTGCTCATTTTCAGATGCCTCGGAAATATATAAGAAAAAAAGAACAATCATACACCATCGAATCATTACAAAAAGCTGTGCAAGAATTAAAAGACCAGAAGATAACTTTTCGTCAGGCGGAAGAAAAATATGGTATTCCCAGAGCTACTTTGTTTGACCAAGTGAAAAAAGGCAGTGTTTCTACAATACCAAAGAGAGGTAAGAAATCTGTTTTTAACGAAATACAAGAAAACGAACTGGTTGATTTTATTTTAAAGTCATGTAAGGCTTTCTTTGGGATAACAATACCTACTCTGAGAAAGATAGCTTTCGATTTTGCCACCGCAAATAACATAAAACATAATTTCAATAAAGAAACTGGTATGGCAGGAATGGATTGGTATTACAATTTTTTGGCTAGACATCCAAATATATCACTTCGAAGGCCTGAAGCTACTTCCATAAATAGAATTACCGCATTTAATGAAGAAGAAACCGATATATTTTTTGTAAATCTGAAAGCTCTCATGATTAAATACAAATTTAAATCTGATTCAATTTACAATATAGATGAAACTGGAATTAGTACGGTACAACGCAATTCCAGGATCCTTGCACCAAAGGGGCTAAAACAGGTTGGAAAATGTACCAGTGCAGAACGTGGTTCTTTAACTACAGTTGTGAATTGCTTTAATGCTGGAGGCTCGTACATTCCCCCATTTTTTATCTTTAAAAGAAAAAGGATGAATGCTCAGCTTATGAAAGACAGTAATAGCAACATGATAGCTTGTGTTTCAGACTCTGGTTGGATCAATGAATCAATATTTGTTGATTGGCTCCAGCATTTTAAAGAATTCGCTAAACCATCGGCTGACAATCCCGTTTTGTTAGTTCTAGACAACCACGAGAGCCATATTAGTCTGAAAGTTTACGAGTTTTGTCGTAAAAATTGTATCCATGTTTTGACATTGCCTCCACATACATCGCATAGAATGCAGCCATTAGACTTGACCTTTCATGGACCAGTAAAAACAGCATACAACAGAGAGTGTGAAACCTATATGGTTAACCATCCGGGAGCAAAAATTACAGCATTTGATATTGTTGGTCTTTATACAAAAGCTTTTAACCGATGCTCGTCTATTGATAAAGCTATAAATGGCTTCAAGAGTGCTGGAATTTTCCCAGTTGATCAAGATAAATTCAAGGGCACTTTCGAAAGTTTCGGTGATATAATTACACCAGAAACTCCATGTGATACCAGCCATGTGAGTCCTGATCATAACAGCCAAAGAGAGTTTCATAGCGAATCTCAAATTAGTGATGCAGCTAATAACAGCATTCCTAGTGAAGTAAGATCTCAACAAGAGTCTCAGCCCTCTAGTAACATAAACATTATCGATGAATCCGTTCCCGATGTACCTGATCAAGACGAAATAAATGAAAATAATGCTATAAGTGAAGCTGATTTAAACCAAAGTACGACAAGTCAAACTAGTAAATCTTCATCAGTACCGCTTAGTGATTTAATAAAGGTCCCAACTCTACAAATTCATCGTAGCAAACGGGCAGTAAACAAAAAGCATTCCATCATTTTTACCAGCACACCGGGAAGAAAGAATCTAGAAGAAAAGGAACAAACGAAATTAGACAAGAAAAGAAAAGTTCAAGAAAACGAAAATAAAACTACATCTAATAAGCTAAAAAAGTCAAAAATTTCTACAGGAAAAGGATCAAAGGGTGTAAGAAATCTAAATAATTTTGAAAATGAAAGAAATGATGATTACTTTTGCATTTATTGTCAAGAAAAGTACAGTGATCCACCCGTCGAAGACTGGATTATGTGTTCAAAGTGTAACAAGTGGGCTCATGAGAACTGCACTGCAGGAAGTTCTTCTAAAGGCTTTACTTGTGATTTTTGTCTATGATGTGGACCTAGTCCGTAAATACCCCATGCTGTCCGTAATTAACCCAGGGTCAGTCCGGATTTACCCCGAGCGCTACGGGTAATTACGGACAGACAAGGTTTTGTTTTTGCTAAAAATATTGTATTTGTTGATTGATCTCGTTTAATAAGTATAATTGTTTTTGTAGTTGTATAACTAAAGATTAATAATTAATAAAGACAGACTGATTATTACTGATAGTACGAATGTTGTGCGTTATTTCCCTTCAGCGTCCGCAATTCCCCCATCCTCCCCTAACCATTTTTGGCTTTCAAAGTATCGCTGTAAAAACTAAATTGTTACCGGGCGAAGCCGGGCCGGTTCGCTAGTAATATATATTTATTGACTCTTATTCCAAATGAGAGGACTTCAAAAAGTGCTCAATTGACCATGAATAGCCTATATCATGTAACTTCTCCCTAACCAACACATACGTCAACGATTACAAACATTTTTGTTATTTCCCCAAAAAGTTAAGTTTTCTTTTGCGGATAGCACCAACCCACAGCATGAGGCTCCGTGTTATTCCGAGCCTGAACCGCCATGCCTGCCCACTGGGCCTCCGTGCCCCCCCCCCTCTACATCGCGGTATTCTGGGCGAGTGAGGCCGCCAATGCCCAGACCGGGTCGGCTGTAGCATTGCTGATGCAAACACCGACGTCGACGACCATGCCAACGTTGGCATCGTCATCGCCGAGATCGGCGAGGTCCGCGAAGTCATCGTCGACGTCACCTGCCTCTTCTGGGAGGGGCTCGAAAGTGTCTGCCTCGGACAAGACAGGCGACATCGGCGCCTCTGGCAGCAGCATAACGATGGCCATGGGGCATGCCACACCCCAGCATGAGGCATGCCACACCCCAGCATGGAGCATGCCATACCCCAGCATGGGGCATGCCACACCCCAGTATGGGGAATGCCACACACTAGCATTAGGCATGCCACACCCCAGCATGAGGCATGCCACACCCTAGCATGAGGCATGCCACACCCCAGCATTAGGCATGCCACACCCTAGCATGAGGCATGCCACACCCTAGCATTAGACATGCCACACCCCAGCATGGGGCATGCCATACCCCAGCATGGGACATGCCATACCCCAGCATGGGGCCAGCTGAGACTGTGACTGCGACCTCTCGATGCATCCCTGCTATGGCGGCTGCGAGGGGTGGGCATTGGGCACCTCGTCCTCATCAGAGCCATCGTCGTCGAGAGGCGGCGAACCCCGAGCTGGCAGTGAAGCACTCGTCACACAAAAGGCTTCTTGTCATGCCCGTACCCCTGATCGTGTTGGGCAATAGCTCATAATTGTCCAATTTCGATGAGAAATATTATTTTCATTGCGACGCAAGTTCTGTCGCTTCAGGAGCGGTGCTCAGCCAGGAGAAAGGCGGTGCTTTTGTTCCAGTGGCGTACGCTGGTAAATTGTTGACAGCTGCGGAGGAGAAGTACACCATCTAACAAAAAGAGTGTCTAGCTTCCTTATGGAGAATGGAGCATTTTTATATATATTTTTTTTTATTACTTAGACCACGCGCCGTTTGAGTTGTTTAGAGACAACAAAGCTTTAATTTGTTTGTTCAAATCGAATAAACGAGCTGGACGGCTGGCGCGTTTGCTAGTAAGACGATCTCGCTGTAGATGTTAAGTTCACCATATCAAGGGCTAAGATAAATCGGTAGCTGATGCACTTTCGCATATGTTTTGCAACGATGAATTTGAGGTGAATGCAGGTGATCCGAGTGAGCCAAAGAAAACTAACACAATAAAATAAAAAGGATCAGATGATTTTGAAATCACAGAATTTTTTAATAGGTTGCAAAATTTTCCTGACGTTTTTGTAGACATTAAAGAAAACCAGCAAAAAAACTACGTAGAATGCGAGAAAATAATATCAGCTCTAGCACAATAAGGTTACGTAGTTTATAAAGGGTTAATTGGCAAATGGTAAAAAAAGAAAAAGGGGGGGGGGAAATTTCGTGTGTTTGTACCGGTTAATTTAGGACTGATGGTGTATAACTTTTACCCCGAGTCCTTTTTCGGCGGGCATGTAGACCGAGATAAAACTATTTCGCGTATGAATGAGATTTTTACGTGGCCTGGTGTGCGAGAAAACACCGAGACATGCGTAAGGGAATGCAGTGCGTGGCAGCAAGGCAAGACGAAAAATCAAAAGCGGGGAGGAAAAAAAAAATCGCGATATCTCGCTAACTTTGTATGGGACAGGGTGTGCCTGGATGTTATGGAGCCTTTACCGCGTAGTGAATCTGGTTACGTATGCGTGTTCGTTCCGATCGACGGTTTCAGCAAATTCACTTTCTTTTTTTTAATTGCAGACAATTAAAGCTGTTGAAATTTGTAAGGTAATTTTCCATCATCTGTTTAGCGTTTTTTGG
>NQII01007523.1:0-78200 GCA_002778355.1 Clitarchus hookeri
TGTTGTTTTTGTTAAACTCGAGACAATATATTTATCCAGTTAAGTGAAACGTCAAAAGACTACATTATTGAAATATCCTCAACCTTCAAGGCACATTATAGTCTGTGCTTGGAGGAATTAACTCCGACCCTATAAGCCACCTGGTATTCCACAGTGGCGTAGCGTCAAATGTTCAGTATATAAAGCTCATCTTCTCTGTCACGGGGTTTTCATTCCCTCCTTCCCCCACCTCCTCGATAGAGTCTTCGGACGAATAGAGAAAGTACTTATAAATAAATATACTATTGCGTCACCACTGGAATACAAGTAAACTATTGACACCTTTGGTATTAACAATAGCATTGGGGATGATGTTGCTGTAATCAACTGGAAGTATTCAATTCAGACTGTGGTACGAGGTACAGGCCAACTTCATTTCAAGTTTGCTCCTTCAATGAGACTGCTTATAAAAAAGAGGGAAGGATAGAATGGGAAAGTAATCATACTTCTGTGGAGTGAAAAGGAGGCTCTCAAATTTTTCAAGGATATCATTGATGGCGAATCTGTCAACACTGAAGAAGGTGAGCAGGAAAGTGATTTTATGGAACACGGAGATAACGATTATCTTGACTTGAGGGTTTTATAATAAAAATTAAAACTTTTGACTACCTCTCTCTTAATACTTTACTGAAAAAAGTATAGGACTACCCAGCTGTTTGCATTATTTTAATAATGTGTTATTGGCCTACATGAAGTGCTGACTTTTATGCTTTAATTACTACTAATTTTAATGAGTAAGCTATAGTGACACGTTTTATTACTTATAAAATACAACCAATATCCTTAATGCTATTGGTAATAAATACAATAATTAATATTACACACGTAGTAATATATTTCCATCGAATCTTGTGCATGTCTCATTCTTTTATTATATTTCGGTTGCAACGGATTTTCATATTTCCAAAAGCTTTTACTCAAATATACTCTTTTACAACAACACTTGATACATGCAAATTCTTATATTTTGTTACAGCTTGAACAAATATTAGGTAACAATGAGTAAATTTGCTTGGACATGCTTTTATTGACTCACTTTTACATTTCATTGTAAAGAAGGCAACATTTTTAGTTTTGATTAAGAAACACGCGTTTTTTACATTATATGAAAAATCATGTTACATGTACTTCTCAAGTCTCGGAACCCACCACCTCAGTTATCTACCATGACTCTGCTTGAGCGTATGTAATGCTGACTGCTTCAACCTCTCTTAGTATTTTATTTATATTTCCATCTGGCACCTTAGTTCGTCTCTGATTCCAACTTATCTTCATTTCACGGAAATGCCCGGACACGTACTGATCGTTTAAAAGAGCCAAGCCAATTTTTTTGCGTTTGACATCGTCTGATAATGCCTTCGAATACCGTTCGTCGTTTGCAACAGACGGCTATGTTCCCCGCTATGCTTATTTATGCTGAATTATATAAGAACTGTAGCGTAAGTCCATGTAAAAGAGGAACAATTGAATTTTTCAAACCAAATATTTTCGCACAGTCATTAAATAAAACAAAACTTTTGCGCAGCCTATTCAAACACTTAAGTTAAAATGCGTATAATTTTAAGTAATTTTAAATTTTGTTAAAATTGTATCTTAATTTAAAATTCTTTTTAAAAAGAAGTTTTACGATTCCACAGTAAACCTTGGAAGTTTTTTCAGTATCATTTCACACACTGTTCATGAAATTTTTATGATTTGTTCAAACAAATATGGAATTTACAGAGAACTGAATATGAAAATTTATTATTTTCATGTTGTGCCCACGGCTTCGCTCGCGTGGACTGCATAATTATTGTTCAGGTTTTTTTTTTTAATAAAGTTGAATTTAACTTAGTGTCAATCTTCTATACTATATAAATATTATAAAACTCAACGTCTCGGTGAATTACCGCTGAGTTTTTTTTTTTTACTTTTTTTTATTTTACACAATTCTTTACTACGTGATATTGTTCCATATAAAACTGTTTAGACAGCGCATTGCAAGAGATCACGCTGGCGGCAAACATATTTCTGACTAGATTTACTTTTATCGTTTGTAAATTTTTTGAGATATTTTGTCGCTATTTAAAGTAGCCAGTATCACCTTTTAGCCCTCTAACTATTTCTGTGCAAGAAATTACGCCGATCTGTTGCTCGGTTGTTCGATTGCATTGTAATTCCGTATGTATACTTTTTCATTCTCTAATAAGAATTTCCCCGAGGGAATGATATATTTTCTCGTGATAAAACGTATCCTATGTCACATCCCGGCCCTCCAATTATCTCTGTGTAAAATACCACGTCGATCCGTTGCTCCGTTGAGACGTCGTCCCACACTAACAACTTACATTGACGCAGCATTGTACCCGGAGCGCTATTTTTACTAAAACATTTTTCTGAGGGAATGAGATATTTTTTCTGGATAAAAAGTAGCCTATGTCACTTCCCGGCCCTCTAATTATCTCTGTACAAAAAATCACGTCGATCCGTTGCTCCGTTACGACGTGAAAGAAGGGCAGACAGACAAACAAACAAACGCACTTTCGCATTTATAATATTAGTTAAAATTTAACCTCAGTAAGTATATTTCCACTCAAGCTGTAAATATAAGTTTACACACATTTTGTCATTGTAAGATGGAACTATTGATAAAGTATTATTACAGCTTTAATAGTTTGTTAATACAATGCGACAGTACAGTAAAACAATGTTAAATAAAATAATGTAGTAATCCTTTTGCTGATGGATTTTTACACATAAATTAAAATATGTAGTTTAACCCCGACATTCTAGTTGATAAATCTATACATTAGTATGTTTCAAACAGTGATTTTAAGGCTTTCCTGTAGGCGTAAAAATATTTGTGTAGAATTACACATATTGTAGTTGTTTTCCAAAACAACAATACAATATTTAAAAAAATACCAAAAATGTTAGTGTGTACATTTATATTATTTTACAGTGTCTACAATAGCCAAAGAACTTAAATTGACCAATATAGCCTAACATGACGCTACACTGCAGTATGCACACTGCTTCAATTGTGATTATGCAGTAATTTAACTTACATAATAGCTGGATTTTCCTATTAAACCCTCATTTTGGAATTTTTTTTTTCATCAATTCAAAACCTTGCCAAAAATGTATCATTTAAATCAAATATATGTGCAAACTGGAGAATTGGTTGTGTACATCCACATATATTTACATTTCTTTAACACCAGGAAACCCAAGGTTGAACATATTTTCAGTAAAAATGTTTCTCCAGAAATGTTATGGCAACAATACATTTTATTTATAGTATAATACTCGCACTCAGAGGTAGTGATTAGTATAATTTTGTACAGCCACACACAATAAATAGAATAAACTACTCGAGTAAATTACTGTTTCTGACGTAAACGTTTCAAATGATGCTGCTAATGATAAACAAAAACTCATATCCAAATGTCAGTTTTCCATTACGTGTTTTGGTACATGCCAGGGGAAAAAAAGGTTACCCAAAAAATGCACTGTGTTTCGGTGCGTTGATTACAACCATTCTGTAGAATTTCCGAGTAGTTGTATACATCGTAGAACCACTACCCGAACGTCGGTAATTAAATTCGCTTACCTGAAATACAAAATGACTTCCATACTGGGTATTAAATTAGAACTGAATTGTGGGTAGCGGTTTAAGTATAATTCTAAACAGGGGTTATGTGTCATTACGTAGAGTTTTGCAAGAAATTTCTAGAGACAATTATAACACCAGTAGGTTAGTGGAAGAAATTCCAACAGTTAATTGCTTTACCATTTTTTCCTTGCTTTTTTCAGTTTCCTGTGCATTAGTAACAGGATTAAGCAAAGACAGTTCAGTAACAATGATGTAAGACGTTTTTCCAATATGGTATTATACCTTAAGTAGAATGCTCTCCAGCGAATATCTTATGCATTTTTACGAACATTATGTAGGCTCTTATGTTTATCGGCTAGTCTTCGTATCATTGTTTGTCGAAAAACTCATGAAGCGATGTTATGTATTTATTAATGTTTATCTCATAAAGATATGACCGTGTTTAAATTGAAATATTGTATGTACATGTAATTACAAAACATGATCTGATTTTCTGTCACAAACCCGATTAGATAACGTTTTTTATTAACTGGTAGATGACACTTTGTTGTCTCTTGAATCACATCAAACTCAGGAATTTACCCAATGCGGATTCGCAAAGTCAGGGCGTATTTGGTTCTTATTTTCAAAATATATCCAGGAATGCATAATTAATTTTAGCTGATATAATTAATGCTGTGTGTTGATAACAATACATCTTTAAGCCAAAAGGCTATGCGGCGCTTTTATTACAACACCTTTAGTTCTTAGAAATTATTATTGCTGCTGCTATGATCAATATTCAAAATTTGGGACATTACGTAAATGGTTATATTTATAGAGTGTAATTAAAACACTGCCGGTTTTAAAAACCATTTTTAAATAATTTACTAATAACTGAATATGTGCGTGATGAGAAGTAAGAAAATGGACTACTGATAGTTATGTAACTGCAACCTACTGAATCTAAGGGTACAAAATGAACTATGACTTTCAAACACTCTTAGTGCAGGTTGCCAATCAACGGCCAAAGTTTCGACGCAAGGTTTACTCCCTGCACTCTTCCTTGATGATTTATTTTTCAGCATATCCCCTTCTCACAGTAAAATGTAAAGCTTTTATTACACACTTCTTTCTCTGCCTTGAAACATAAGACAATTTGTTGACTGTGATATACGAATGGTGTTAATAAATTTTAGCTTACATAACTGACTCTAGAAAAAGTTTAATATCTGACGAACGTAAACACCCATAATTCGAAAGCTACAAGTAAAAATTATACGTGCATATAACATTTGTTTTCTTTTACGGCTTTGTTAATGGAACTTATTCTTTGGTGCTTGAGTAAAAGCAGCTAAATAGGTTGCTACGTTAGGGTCGTGGACTCTTTAATAGATAACTACACAATACTTGTTGTATGCAGTATTCCAAAAAACATATATATATTTTTTTCAATTTTACAGGCAGGAATATTATTGGAAGCATTCGGAATTATTGTGGTTAGCTGCCTAACAGTGTCTGCGTGACACACTTCAAGACTTTCGAATGCTGTGCGTGATGGAATTTCGTTTCTGCGAGGCACTGCAAAATGACTACGGTAGTCAGTTTTAGATAAGATTACCTTGATGAAGTCCTTATAAATAAGTGGCAAAATTTTGCGTAGAAATGAAATTTGAGTGGATGTGGTAAAAACGCCTTTTTTCGAAGTACGATCATGTAGGTTGTATTTCCACAGCAATTAATGGGCCTAGCAACAGTGATGAGGTACTCCTTAAAACACGTTTTAAAAAGTCCAGTGTTTAATATAATATTTTCTTATATTTTTTTAATTTTGTGTCTCAAAGAGGATCATTTCGTAGAGTTTGCTTGTCCTTATTAAGCTTTGAAAGTGTGGATAATCTTTGAAAGTGTGGATATGGATAAAAAAAATTGTACGAAGTTATTTAAATATAAAAGTGTAACAGAATAGAGTTCCATACATTTTTGGCACATTTAAAGGATACCATTTTTTCCAGTTGTATACAGTATGCGCTTCAAAATATTTGCACTTTGATACGAAATTATAACTTTGCTTCGTTGTATTTGATAACAATAATTTTACCAGTTTGCATTATAATATTCAACGAATAACTTAAAATCATGCCAGACACTTATTCAAGAGTTTATGAAAGGTGCCCATCTGAAAACATTTTCACCAATTAAGAGTTCCAAAATGTTCAATTACTTTACTAGTTGCATTATTACAGCACGCTATTTGCGAGTAACACATTATTGTGTGCGAGCCTCACCCGAGTTGGAACTATATTGCGATCCACGGTGCAAATGTTATTTCACGGATCATTACAGAAATTTTTTCTCCTGAGAAACACCTGCGACTCTTTTCGCCTCTGCTGTAAGTGATAAGAAATATTTTTACTCGCCATATTGCTGGGCAAAGCTAAATTGGGAATGCTGGGTGCGGGGACATGTCCGACGGCGGAAAGGCTATAAAATTGTATTTAACGATCGTGTTGGCAATTACCCGAAAGCGGTTTGTTAAAACAGAGGGAACATAAGGTCAAGCAAATAAAGCATGAATACAGTCATATGGGCGTGTGTAGAAAATGGAAAACAGGATATGTCTGAGATGCAGCTGAACTGTATGCGCAATTTGTTTGTCTGGCATTAAACGAACGACGTCCAGTCTTGTATTTTTTCGTGTTTGGCTACCGGCCAGTTAGCTAAGTTACACAGACTTCCGGATTTAAATAAAAGTTTTTTTTTTCATATTCTGAAAATGCTTGGGAGTGTGATGCAATTTTAATGATACCGAAAAACAAAACTTTTATAGGTTTTGGCTAAGAATGTTTAACACACAATTGTTAGAGATGAAAATTGTATTGCATTTATTGGTCCTCTGCGTCCATGCATCAAACTGGCTAAAGTTTAAGAAAAAAAATTTTTCAACGAAAAATAAATAGGTCTGAAAAAGCTATTTTAAATAAACATCCTTTATACATACCGGTATTATATTAGTTATGTCTGCAAAGTAAGAAAATATCCTAATATTTTTCCTTGGAATAGAATCAATTTACTATAAAAATAACCGTTTTGATATTCTCTTTGTGCATTAACGTTTCTAAAAATACGATTATATACCTAGTAAAATTTCTTCTTTGCATTTTTACAAAAACTGAAATTCTCATAAATATAGAAAGATGTTTCTATTGACCATGAATCGCTTTACATTTTAAAGTCAAAGATAAAAATAATTACATTTTTCATAAGTATTTCATTTTAAACAAATTAATGTGTTTTCGAAGGACAGAGAATTAAATAACCCACACTGAATTTGGGGTAAGTGGACTAAGGGAGGGGGGAAGGGAATGTTTTCTCATAACGTTATTAGGAGTGTAGGGCACTTAACTGCTTTTTGCCTTTCTTTCCTAGGAAACCGCGGTGGGGTAGCGGTTAGTCTACTCGCCTTCCACCCAGGTCAATTGGGCTAGATTCCCGGCGGGGCCGCTCCTGGACTTTTGAATGTGGGAATCGTTGCGGACGATGCCCCTGGTCGGCAGGTTTTCTTGGAGATCTCCCGTTTCCCTCGCCCTTGCATTCCGGTGCAGCTCCGTACTCACCTCGCCTCACCCTTATCGGCTCTCAAGACCTCTTTGTTAAGGCTGTTTCCTGGTGGAGAATTTGGTATAGGGAAATACATGTTAATGAAATTCTGTTTTTGGTGTCCATGTTAAAGATGGATACATACCACTAGAGACCTTTAGAGTAGAAAAATACGTATTTCTCTGCTATCGAAGCCTTTTGTAACATAACTCTATAGCCTGTTTCCTGGAGGGATAAAAACTTAATTATTAAATATTTTTTTCTCTTTTTAACTGATTGTTATATTTACTTATAGGTATGCAGAGCTTCAGAGTATCATTCTCACTGTGAGGATTTTGTTTCAAGTTTTTTATATCTTCACAATTGGCTTCAAGAAATCGAATTACACTAAAATTTGTTTCCCTATAGCAAATTCTTAACCAGGCAACAGCCTTAAGATCAGCCCAACCTCTCCACTCCACTACGTGCAGCAGTTGGATACGTGTCGGCTTACAGCGCGAGGGGTTCCGGATTCCAGCTCCGAGCAAAGAATGGGCATGTATTTGTTTACGTTTGTGTGGGTCACCCTAAGGGAGGAGTTTGTCACTCAGAACTTACGAATGTCCAATAAGCGCCAATAAAACAAAAGTAAATTAAACACAAATGGAAAAAAAAACTTAGTTTGGTGGAAAGTATTGCGGTTATTGCGGTACGGGTGCTACTTGGAGTCTCAGCCTGGCGAAGTGTATTTTTTAGTTAATGTAGCTAGATTGAAAAAAAATATATTTTTCGTTAATTGCAGCTGTTTTCCAGAGCACAGAGAATAATTTAATTTTCACTTCTTAATAACTAAAGTCGAAATACAGTCCTTTAATTTGTCATAATAATTATATTATATATATATTAAATTTTTTTCAAGAAAACATTTTGTAGTCCTATGTAATATATGTTTGGCAACAGGGTTTCTAAGATCTTTCCTTGTAAAAGTACAAATAAAACTACAGTGTTTTGATGAGATGACAGTTAGCTAACGCCAAGCGGAAACTGGCTAAACTGCCCGAGGAATACACGCTCGTTCCTTACCAGCCCGACCACTGCCTGAGGTGCTAGGGTGGGGAGACGTAATGAAACCGGAAACTGAAGCATGGGGGCAAAAATCCCCTCAGCAATGGTAGTGTTCGCCGCACTCCACTAGTGTGAATTTCTCTTATGCTACTGGGACCGACCCAACAATCCCGTCATCGGGAAAGCTAACGAACAACTCTTTAATGAACCGTGGTTGTAGGTCTCGTGGATATGAAATTAAAATGTACCACGTGAAGACTCATTATTGTAAGGCTATTCACGGTAAAGTGGGCACTTTTTAAGGCTCTGCTAAATTTTTCCTTTCAGCCTATTTCTCTCTCTCCACAACTTTTTAATATAAACATTACCAAGTGACTAATAAACACAGTGTAAACATTTCACCTCAAAAAATTTAACGTCTGAGGATGTAATAAGATACAATTATTAGTGGTTAATTCCTTTAGGGAGGGCTTTAAAAAGTGCTCACTTTACCGTGAATAGCCTATATATAAATGTTATGGATGCCGGGAATGTTACTAACAGAGTACTTTTCTCCCTTCTAGCCATAAAATGTTGCAGCCTGGCGTAACATTTGAATTTATGAATACGGAGTTGATGCACAATATATTCCCGAGTCCGAAGGAAAAAAGGTCTTAGCGACAAATATAAAGCTGCTTGATATTCTCTCTCTGCAGACCACGAGAGTGTAGGATTGCTAGATCACTAATCAGTGAATTACTGTACTCGTTCAGCCCCCGCTTATCTTAATTATATGATGTTTTAGTTTGGAACTTATATTTGAAACGTATATTAAATTTTATTATTGGATAAACTTTTCACTAATATTACTTTAAATTTAGTTATAATGCATGTGGTGTCGATACAGACCTTTCCGTCAGTGATGTGTTACTGACCAATTATTTATTTGTAGTGACTGAAAACAGCATGTTTAGATTAGATTTCAAGAAAACGTTAGTTTTGTCATCACTACGGAAAATTATTTTTCTAAAAGTGTTTTTATTACAAGCCAATGAAGTAATTTATCTGGCATTTATAATTAAATTTTCAGCGAACAAATAAATGACTGAAATGTTGCGTAAACCTAAACTTAAAACGCTAGAATGTTATTATATTAATCATCAGAGTTCTAGATAACTTTATTTATTATAATGTAATTTTATAACTTCGGTAACCTCTCTGACTCAAGTCAGGGAGGCGTTACATTTTAACTACTAGACCACGTAAGTGAATCCCAGATAAGATTATGTATATATATTATAGCACATGTATAATATGTATATAATTACACACATATAGACAGTTCAAAGGTAAAATAAACATTTTTGAATAAGCTGCTTAAGATCTACTTGTAAGCACATTGTGTACTCTTCCATCATAATTAAAATTAACATTTCTATGTGCTTGATAACTTTATTCGTGCCGCTATTTAAGTAAAACTGAAAAATAATTTTAAAAATAAACCTATGCAATGTTGCCTATTCTTATATTTACGTAAAAGCATTTAAGAACTCAAAAGAAACATAAATCATTGCAGTGTTCCAAAATGTTTACTTCATACTTATAATTCAGCGTTAAGGCATGGTAACTAGTTTCTCTACGTTATTACCAACTTTTCTGGGCGTATGCCAGTCACTGTGTAAATTTAAATAAACGGAGGTAGGGGTACTCACATTTTTCAAAGGTTGAATTTCAAAATGCTAGATTAACCGTGATCAACCCATACACATACCNAGGTAGGGGTACTCACATTTTTCAAAGGTTGAATTTCAAAATGCTAGATTAACCGTGATCAACCCATACACATACCCTTTGAAGATACAAGGAATTTTTAAGATGAGTATATGTAGAGCCCCTTCTCTTCCCCCCCCCCCTGCCATGGTATTCCTAAAAGTGCAGTCTACTGGCACGAAGTGGGTGTTAAAGAGCACAATAAAGTAAGAATATATTGCGGTAGCACTCCGGCAACTGGTGACGGGTTTCACATTGCCTGGAATGCTGTATTTCTCTTGAGCCACCAAAGTTTAGTTGGTGTTGGGGAGCCGGGAGGGACCGCTTGGGCAACCCAAGAAGCCGTTAGACGCCCGTGGGTCAGTGATGGCCTGGCGTAGGCGCCGGTGGTCAGAAACAGGTTTAATGGAGAGAGTCGCAGCAGACAGCATCGCCAACACCCTCCCTGGCCGGTTTAGCCAGGTTTCATAAGCACGTGAATGCATCTGACATTTCAGAAAAGAAGAGTTTTTTTAAAAACATCGACATCTTTCGCAACGTGCCATACCAACAACGAGGTTTTTAAACACTTCAAAGATATATGCGATTCCTTGAGCTATAAGTTTTTGGACAGTACTTTTTTAATCCCAGGCGAAACTCATTCAGTATCAACGAAAGCACTGATGTTTCCAGATTGGTTGAGAACGTAAGGAAGATATCATTCCATTTTAAACCGTTGATAGTTCTGTATTCGGATACAGATACTCCCCCACGACGAAAACGTTCTTTTTCTTCTGGTAACTACTTTCCAAAGATNTAGTTCTGTATTCGGATACAGATACTCCCCCACGACGAAAACGTTCTTTTTCTTCTGGTAACTACTTTCCAAAGACCTGTTAATGTTTCTGCTCATATTAAGTCAATCATTACAAAATTTTCTAAGACTATGATTTAGTTTGCGCTATTTATTTACAGCTAAAGCAGAAAAAGTAGTATTAAGAGGTAGCTCGCTGTTAAAATTGGTGGTGGTGCTTGTGGTGGAAGTGGTGGTTGTTTATTTTGACGACGACAAACACGACGATTGATGATTCANTAGTTCTGTATTCGGATACAGATACTCCCCCACGACGAAAACGTTCTTTTTCTTCTGGTAACTACTTTCCAAAGATCTGTTAATGTTTCTGCTCATATTAAGTCAATCATTATAAAATTTTCTAAGACTATTATTTAGTTTGCGCTATTTATTTACAGCTAAAGCAGAAAAAGTAGTATTAAGAGGTAGCTTGCTGTTCAAATTGGTGGTGGTGCTTGTGGTGGAAGTGGTGGTTGTTTATTTTGACGACGACAAACACGACGATTGATGATTCANAAATTGGTGGTGGTGCTTGTGGTGGAAGTGGTGGTTGTTTATTTTGACGACGACAAACACGACGATTGATGATTCATGATGATGTTTGGTGATTGATGGATATGATAGATGATGATTGTTGGCGATAATGGTGATGAAAGCGGACATACAGAAATTTGGTAGGAGGCTATAAGGCGCTGCGATGTAAATCTCGGAGCTCCTACGTACAGAATAGCCAAGTACATAGAAGTTAAATTACGTGGTGGTTAATTTAACGTGAGCGTATTCATTCGCTGACCAGACACANAATAGCCAAGTACATAGAAGTTAAATTACGTGGTGGTTAATTTAACGTGAGCGTATTCATTCGCTGACCAGACACATTAGGATCTGGAAACGGACTTGATGTTTGATTGACTATTGTTGGTCATGTTGGTCGGGCCGCCGTCTGTAGAGTAAAGCGGGCCACACACGAGCCTATCCGATTATCTGATATCGTGTCCACGACGTGTCGGGAGCTTAAATTGGGTCATCTGTAGGCTGATCGGCTGATCAAATTGGTCGGGTACGATTATCGGCAGCTAGGGTGGTCTAGACCTGCCAATTTTTCAAATCGTCCTGACTCCCAACTTTTGTCCTTATTAATTGCCTCAAGCGTAGCACCATCGGCATGATTTCCCTAACGCGAGTTCAACATTCTTCTTTATTTATTCATTTATCTTTGTTTTGAGAGTGTGAAGTGAGGTTATGTTTTGTGCTGTGAGCAGATATTACCCAACTTTAATAAATTCGTTTTATTGATTGATAATATGCCTACCTCTCTGATTAATAATTTCGGAAGAATTCTCAAACTGGAAGTGATTGAAATGAGGTCATGTTTCAAGTTATAGGATGCTGCAAGAGATACAGGTGTCTTTGGGACGTATACAATGCTTTGTAACACAACCGGAACGAAGTCTTCATGTCTCGGTTGAAGATATACCAACAATTTAAGCAAAATGCGAGTGTCAGTGATTTCAAAAATAAATTAGTTAACTGGAGAACGGGCAGCTGGATCGGGTCGTCTGTATAGTCGCCCCCTGCGGTTGGCTGAACGGATCGTATCGGTTGGATCGGACAGGATCAGCCCTTGTGCAGCCAGTTTTAGTCTCCAGGCACTGATTGGCCCAGGCGCTGCTGGTCATTGAGGCAATTTTGCTGGCGTGTGTGTGGCGTCACGTTACTTTAAATATTCTGTGGCCAGGACAACTGGGAAGGAAGGCTTGCGGTTGTGTTTACTATTGTCACTGCAGTACGAAGATGAGCTAGACCTAGTATAAATTGAAAATTCTCAATGGTCATGGCTGGAAATCTAATTCTAGTCACCCTAGTGAGTGGCAACCGTGTTGCCCACTACACCATGTAAGCGATCCTGTTAACTCAAGAGAAACGTGTCGACTCCTTTATCCTTTGGTTTTATGCATACAAGAATAACATCTCGCGTTCTAGCAATATAAGTTTCTCGACATTTCATGATTATGTATGTTGATACAAGGAAACTTGAATCAAATATTTTGGANTTCTAGCAATATAAGTTTCTCGACATTTCATGATTATGTATGTTGATACAAGGAAACTTGAATCAAATATTTTGGAGTTACAGATTTAACCGTTTTACCAAAGAAACTCAAATTACTCATAAATGTGCACAAACACTAAAATGAACTGTAGATATTCTCGCAAAATTAATAGGCTGTTTCGGTTATTGTAGTATCTCACACTTAGTATTCTGCTAATGTGTTACTAACTCTGAATTTAAATACATTTTTGATGCAATGAAACGAGCAAGAACAAAAAATACCGTTTTATGGAAGTGACGGATATCGGGTTTCCAGGCCAGTATGCTCAAAACTTAGTCTAATTAAAAGCGTCTATTTCTACTAAAGAGCTTCGTCTTTGCGCGCAGCTGGTTGTTATTTCCATTTATTTCTGAAGAACCTACTTTTTTACGTTTTATATCCGTTATTTGATGATTCCTATTGTATAATTACATTATCTTTAAATAATAGCACTCCCAAAACAGCTATATTGACGGTAAAGTGAGCACATTGGAAAGCTCTCTCATTTGGAATAATAGTCAATAAATATATTTAATTTTAGCCTTTGACGTAAACTTGAAAGTGAGGTGGATATATACACACTGCGTTTATTATTTACATGGCAATATTTATTTCTAAAGGTGGTTAAAGGATAAAAAATAGCTGAAAGAAAAGAGTAACTAGGGCCTCAAAATTGTTCACTTTACAGTGAACAGCCTATACACATGTCCTGTTTTGTGAGCTATGAAAGGGATAAATGTGCAATATTAGCTTGAAGGAAATACTCGACCTGCCATATCTTGAAAGAACGCGATCCAATCAAAATGTCAGAGAATTCGTGCGGCAGTGGCAGTCAACTAATTAGTTACCTACACATAATCTAAGGTCGTCACATGAGGCCTCTGACAATCACGTCACCAAATTCCCTCAACGAATAAAAACATATGGTGTTCACTTCTTATTCCCGAAGTCTCTGTAGTGTTTTAAAACACCTGGTAAAAGGTTTCTAATTTTCACATCACAGTGTTCTGAAAACATTTTCCTACAACAAGGAGAAAAACTACTAAAACCACAAGTAAACCGCATTCTGAAAGTGAAACAGGTATAGGAGTATTGTGAACTGCTGCAGGGTAAGCTGGTGTTAGTTCTGTGCTGTACCCTGTTGCTTACTAGTTTACACTTCCAGCACTAAAACGTAGTTCGGCAGGTGAAGCCACAGGAAGTGTGTAATATGTCCCTTGCTTGCTCGCAGTGAGTGGTCGAAATGCATTCAGTTTTTCTAGGCTCCACAGTGGTTATTGGTTCCTGCTGCGTGCACTGATGATGTACAGAAGTGAGCAAGCACCAGCTTACCTTGCAACGGTTCACCACACGCCACTGGAATCAGGTATCTTATTACACGTGGAAGCACTCCTAGTGTAGGCACTGGTTCAGACAGACAGGTGCAAGCGGTCAGTTGCCCAGGTATTTGGTGGTAATACGACCTTCGTGGTGACCGTGATCGCCATACGCGCTCTCATTACCTCGCGAAGAAATTAATTACTGAGAGCGACTATCCTGTCGCGCCTCAACGGCAAGGAAAGTTCTGCGTCAAGATGACTGCCTTCGCATAACACTCCGGTTGCGCTTTGGTTCGAAACTCTTACCGTCGCAGTAATAGCAACCGTATTACATCATAATGCCAGCATAATTACCCCCGTGTTACCCACTGGCCTTTATCCGTGCTTCGGAGCTCCTCTGTGGGCTACGAGCGGTTTAACATAATTTGAAAATGCCTTCACGGTAAATTTATTTGTATATTTCAGTTTATGCATCTAGAAGAAACATTTTCATTAATGCCGGGACATACAGAACATGTACAATACCTTTATATTTTTTAGTAAGCCATAGAATTGTATGGTAAACGTAGCTGCTGACGGAAAGACTTCACGCCAGCTGTGTCGTGCCTGGAGAGTTTACGTCAAGATATGATTTCCACGTGCTCGAGTTGCCTTCAGCGCACCTACGCTTTAACAACATGTAAAAATAAGTACTGGTAGAAGACAGGATATATTTCTAAAGAACTGTCAAGTCGGAGTAAATGGTACACGGGCAAATAATCAAAAGCCTCAACCTACATACCTAAAATAACGACAGTTGTAATGCTGTTATTAATTCCGTTTTTGTATAAAAGTTTATCAACTAAGCACACTGAATGTAGTCCTGTTTAAAAGTTAATGCACAGAACATTCCTGCCCTTTTTCAAATTTTGAAACAAATTTATATAAACCTGCGTAACTATAATTTACAAGGATGCATATAAAAATTTTTGATAGACTTTGTGTTACAGAAGAATCATAATTTATCATAACCAAATTTCGAATATATTAAAGAATATGTCTGAAGGTATGAAGGAGGCAATTCACACCATGGATCCTGCAGGGTGGTCCACAAATCCAATATGCACCAATTTGAGAAAGGGTTGCGCGTCTGTCACGTTTAATGATTCTCGTCAGTCGTCGTTTGCCCCGTTCTTTCGCCATCTTTTTCCGGCCACAGCGATGTCGAAGATGTGATGTTTTACCGGATGCCCGATATTAACGGTACACTCGTGAAATGGTCGTACGCGAACATCGAAATGTTATCGCTACCTCGGAGATGCTATGTTTCCATCTCTCGTGCTCCAACTATAACACCACTTCAAACTCCCTTAAATCCTGATAACCTGTCATTGTAGCAGCAGTAACCGATCTAGCAACTTTTCCAGACGCTTGTTGTCTTATATAGGCGCTGCCGATCCCATCGCGGTACTCTGATTGGTTCCATACCTCTGTTATTTGCATACGCACGCCTATACCAGTTTTTTTGGCTCTCCAGTGTATTACGAACTTACACTGGATAAAATTTCTTCCCAATATCGCTTATAGTTTTCGAGAGGAAACAGCATTAAATTTACTTTAAAGTTGATAAATTACTAGTTTTCACAATGGTACTAAGCCTTACAAATTATGATGTTTATGAGAAATATATTGCTCATAAATTTTCAATTGTGAAATGTAATTAAAAAGCAAAATAAGAGTATCTGACATTAATGGCGACTCGTCCTACATAACGAAATACGTAGATACATCACGTTTACTACTGCGGCTAATTGCTTTACTGTTAATGGAGTCACGCTCAGCTGACCGCAACCGCGAGGCTTCAGTTCCCATATTCCTCACACAGTTTTCATTTCATGTGGTTCGCCACTTAATCTAAATTTATTACTCATAATTAAACTATTATTATTATTTTTATTAACGTTAGTAAATTTATTTAATTCCTCTAAATTATTGGGAACTTAAATCATTATAAATGTTAAATTATTAAAAAAACAGTAAAAGTAAGCAGACTTTATTTTCGTCTCATAAAATTTCTTCTACACTTATTGCGACTTATACTTTTTGTCTAACTGTGCACCTACAAATATGGTTTCTCAGTGACGAGATTTCAATTTAATACTGCACCAGACATCTGAATACTACGCGATAAAGTTTTCACACTTTTTAATATTGTTAATAGTAACCAGCCTTGTTGACAAACCTTTTTATTTTGGAAATGTTAGCTTTTGCGTCAGACATAATGACAAACACTTTCAGTATATATTTTTAGTAAATCCAGAAGAACGTATTGTCACAGAGCGGGAGCACCCACAGGAAACCCCACCACTCCACGACAGTGACCGTCAAATCCCCTTCCTTCCATTCCACTTATTTAAGCAAAATGAGTCTTACCAAATAGCTTCAAGCAGCAGAGTTTAAATATCAGAATACGAACAAATAACGCAGTCGTCATAAATACCGAAAATTCAACCATCGCCTGATATAAATTAGAATACAAGATAATTAATCCCCAAAATTGTGAGAAATGATTCAATTACCTGTTAGTTTTCTCGTATTTTTTCTCCAGGCTTATTTATTTTTATTATAAACTGTCTAAAATAAAATTACAAGTATTATAAAAATACAAACAGTCAAAGAGGCTTTAAAATAAGTTGCAATTATAACGTTTGTTATAAAAATTACAGGAAGTTACATTTAATAATGGACTCCCTTAGCAATACAAACTTTGCTAAAATGTCATAAAATTGCAAAATTACAGTTTATATAAAAAAACATCTTAACATTGTCCCTATACATGCACTATAAAATGCCCTCATCAAACATGGCAGGATATGCCTTCTGCCAAGTTATAATGTTCTCTTCATGAGATCCCTATCCATTCTCTCCCCCAAGGCGAAAGAAAACCTCTTTTATAGTCGGAAAATACGTTGACCAGGGTATTGAGGAACATCTCAAAAAGTTTCGTTGTGATTCGAGTCCAGTAATTTTCAGATCTCTGTGACGTCGCGGGTAGCGTCGGAGGGTTGCTAGACGCCATCCACACACGTTGGAAGGAGTGAGGCATCGGCGGGGTGAAGGGTGGCGGCAGCCTCGAGCCTCCACGCCGACAGTCTGTGCTCGCCTGCCAAGCCACGCATCCGCATCAGCACTGACGTCCACGACGTCGTACATCTAACGGGTAACCAACTACGTAAGCCTCNCTGACGTCCAGGACGTCGTACATCTAACGGGTAACCAACTACGTAAGCCTCAGCTCCCTCGTCGATCTTTCCCCGTGTTAGGACGTACAATTTCCTGCGCTGATATTAATGCTGGATGTACGGTGTTCCAGCACCGTCACAGCATATTAAAAAAATTCGTATATTCTTTATTTTTTGTATTTANACGTACAATTTCCTGCGCTGATATTAATTCTGGATGTACGGTGTTCCAGCACCGTCACAGCATATTAAAAAAATTCGTATATTCTTTATTTTTTGTATTTATTATTTGAGAAAACCAAATACTCCCCATTACTATGCAATATCATTAAAGTAGGGTTAAAACATAACTTCGGTTTCCACGCCTCTTTTTCCGTTACGTGCAATACAATGAAATTTGTACGTGTGTGTGTGTGTATATGTATTATATACAGACACACGTTCAAATATCTCTATCGGCATAGACATCTGATTAACGAAATATACTGCTCAATGAAATGGGTACTTTTTTTTTATATGCTCAGGTGCTACGTATTTATCTGCACACTTAAAAAAATGGCTTTTTGAAGCTAAGTGTAAATGTCTTGCGATATCTTATATAAATGCAGGCAATATTTATACGGTTTGTCACCTCATGTTTTATACCTAAAGCATCAAAACTCACAACACGTAGTGTGTATACGTAAAATAAATAAGTACACAAGCAACAAAATTATTTTGCAATTTTTTGTTTAACAACGCTGTTTTTTTTTTTTTTATAAAGTTACTTTTTATCTCTTTGCCTAATTATTTTTCTCTGAAACGAAATTGTGTTATGTTTGAAGCACTACACAAGTTGAAATTTTTATATATAATACATAATTTTCGAGGGCAAGTTTGAAAGTACATTTTGGCCACACTTTACTTGTATTAGAAAACATTTCCGCACCACAGTGAACATGCTGACTTAATCTGATAGCTGTGTTTGCATGAACTTTACCTTGTAGTCATTTTAAATTAGGATATACATTTCGCGCCACGTCAAGATGTACGATTTAAAAAAAATCAACTTAATAAATATATACCTTCTATACATGCCATATGGCACTTTCAAAATGAGGGGCACCTAACGGGCATTTGGCAACGTAACGGGTATATGCAATAAGTGACAAGGAAATACAAGTCGGGGAGAGGGGAGATATTACTTTTCCGTATAGATTTTTAACTATGCAACGTTTTCAAATTGTGTTTAATTTTTGTGTTCTTCTTTATTTAATTTTTTTGAACAGATATGTTTTTCATTAATGTGCTGTCAATTACTATTTCAATAATAATTATTGGTTATACTGAATTTTGAAATTACTGCAATTTATTGTAGGATTAATGACATTGCTTATGCTCCCTACAAAACCACCAAACAGTCGCTCACTACTTCTGCGACAAGCGCACTGTTCAGTAAATTAAGGTTATTTTTGAAGGAACTCTGGTCAGAGATAAATTAAATAAGAGGTCCCTGGTGTAATGAGTGACATCATAATTAGAACCCAAAAATTCGCACAAATTTTGTCACACACACAAACAAGATTGACTAGTTCCATTTTTATATAGTTGGCTTATCTGCGCTTCTGACTTATCCCGCAGACTTACCGTTCATCTAAAACACACGTAGAACTCGCAATCGTTAGAGGAAAGCAAAATACTTCGAATCTTTTAAACGAGTTTTGTAAGTTGATTCATTTCTGTATGCTTCAATTTCATTTCCCTCGTAATTAAAATATTAAATTTTTTTTCCCCATTACTCACTTTTAATATTATTGCTTTTTAACAAACAATAGCTAGTCATTAATGAGATAAAATGCAACAATTTTCTTATGTACGTATATGTACTATTTCTATGACTCTCAAGTATATAGAAGTACATAAAATATAGACAAATGGAACAATTTTCTTATATACATATATGTATTATTTATATGACTCTCAAATATATATAAGAGCGCAAAATACACATTAATGCAACAATTTTCATATATATGTATATATACTATTTGTATGACTCTCAAGTGTATATAAGTACATAAAATCCAGATTACTGCAACAATTTTCTTACATACGTATATGCACTATGTCTATGACTCTCAAGTATGTATAAGTACATGAAATACAGATTGAAATCGTATTTGTGACTTTGTGTGGCGATAATATTAAAAATATGTTGTTTAATATTAATTTATTTTTAAGCTGTTTTATTGCAGTAATATTTCGTTGTTTTTTCACAGTGATTATTGCACAGGCTCCAGTGATGGCTTCGCTTGAGTGAAAGTGTTAGTACTCGACGTTAAATATTAGGTTTATTGCTTTTACTTTTCCCACAATCTATTACGTTCATTATTAAAAACATCATATAATGAAAATAATATACTTACTTTTCGCGTGTAGCTATGAAACAATCATGAAAATAAGCAATCGAATCCCTGATTCTGTATTCATCATTAGTAATTTATTGAAGTACACTCACTATATTTCCACCCCAATTATTATAGTATAAATTAATATATACATTAAGCGTACAAGAAGATATCTTAAAAATTATTCCCCAAAAGTCCTTTTGTAAAAATGTATTTTTTTGTGTTTAGTTAAGTCACAGACTATTTCGTTACATTCTTCTGCGAGGCATTTGAAGTAAACAGCTCGCTATCTGCTTGGAGTGCCGCAATAAGGAATCGAAGAGAAAACCTACGAGACAGGTTTGTGCCTTACGGGAAGAGGTAACCGGTCCTCTAAAAGAAATCATTGGAAATATATCCAAGTATAGCGGTGTCGTCAGAGAAGATTTCAAATTAACTTGGCATGGTATTTAAAGAGAAATTTAATTACGTACTGCAAAANTTTATATAGTTGGCTTATCTGCGCTTCTGACTTATCCCGCAGACTTACCGTTCATCTAAAACACACGTAGAACTCACAATCGTTAGAGGAAAGTAAAATACTTCTAATCTTTTAAACGGGTTTTGTAAGTTGTTAAATATTAGGTTTATTGCTTTTAGTTTTCCCACAATCTATTACGTTCATTATTAAAAACATCATATAATGAAAATAAGATACTTACTTTTCGGGTGTAGCTATGAAACAATTATGAAAATAAGCAATCGAATCCCTGATTCTGTATTAATCATTATAAATTTATTGAAGTGCACTCAGTATATTTACACCCCAATTATTATAGTATATATTAATTTATACATTAAGCGTACAAGAAAATATCTTAAAAATTATTCCCCAAAAGTCCTTTTGTAAAAATGTATTTTTTTGTGTTTAGTTAAGTCACGGACTATTTCGTCAAATTCTTCTGCGAGGCATTTAAAGTAAACAGCTCGCTATCTGCTTGGAGTGCCGCAATAAGGAATCGGAGAGAAAACCTACGAGACAGGTTTGTGCCATACGGGAAGAGGTAACCGGTCCTCTAAAAGAAATCATTGGATATATATCCAAGTATAGCGGTGTCGTCAGAGAAGATTTCAAATTAACTTGGCATGGTATTTAAAGAGAAATTTAATTACGTACTGCAAAAGAGAAGTGTTATTTTTCTTTTCACCTCTACAATATCGCTTATGAAAGAGCGCGAAATAGGATATATTCCAGTAAAAATGTCTTTATTAATATACATATATATATCTAATTTTAAAAAATCATAAAGAGCTGTAAAATAAATTGAAGCTGTGTTAGAGAAATTTATTCATATTTACAAAAAACCTTAGTATCTGTAAATTACTCTTTCCTTTCTGAAAACCATCACGAAATTTCACCTAAGTTACCGGTACATTACAGATGATTGTTTCAACCATATATTGCCATAGAATATATAAGGGACTTTTCTAAACCATCGTAACGCTAAAATGCCAACCACTAAATGTGGTTTTTCCCTATGTAGCGTCAACCACAAAGACAATTCCTGAAGTTTACAGGGCTCCTCTACAAAAAAAAGGGAAGCACATTGTCCTAAACACAAAAACTATTGAGTGAAACAAATGCTCATCAGGTTTCAGCAAGAAAATACATTCGTTTATTGATGATTGTCGCGCCCGTGACGCGACAAAATTAGAAACTATTTCTATTNTTTCAGCAAGAAAATACATTCGTTTATTGATGATTGTCGCGCCCGTGACGCGACAAAATTAGAAACTATTTCTATTCAGAAAGTCCTTCGCGCCCGAGATTTCTGTTGCGTTGATGTCACAAAGCACTCCTATGTGATTGGTTGAAGCATTTTTTCCGTCGCGTCTTACCCGTCTCGTACCCTATGTAAATCTAGCATTAGGCCGGCGCGACTATAGTAGCGGTAAATGTTTGAGTCGTTGAGTTAATTAACTCGCATATATAGTTGAAATGGTAATTTTGACGGCCCTAACACAGAGTAAATAAGTACAAAGAGACGAAACTGCGTGGCGGTTGTTTTAATGTAGGCGTAATCATTCTCTGATCGGCTATGCGAGGTCCTGGGAACGGCCTTGTGTCTGACTGCCTACCGCGTGTTGCTGAAGGTGCCCTAATGGTTGTGCTGCCAGTTGGCGAGTAAGTTACCAGGCGTTGATTGGCGAACGGCGTTCCGACATGTTGCCGGCTAGTGGCGCCATATTGCTGGCGTATGCGTCTGGAGTTCGCGGAATAAGCGGCTATTTCAACTCTGTATTCTTGTAAGCTCTTTGTGGTCTTTGCGTCTTCGAACAGGGACAGTTAATAAAATAAATGTTACCATATTATGTTGAAAGTATTTTCGTAGCTTCTTGGAGTATTTTGACCTCGGATTGGGATATATATTTAAAAACAGCTTTCTGTGAATACTTTATGGAAATTGTTGTTTATAACCATTCCTACCCTTAGCTGGCTTAAAGTCATTTGGTATTACGGCAGGTGGTTTACATAGTAATTTAATTTTCGATAACTCCTGAAAGCAAAACTTTAACCGGGATTTGAACTCTGAAATAAGAACGGAATTGTTTGAATATATTTTTCGCTTAGTACGACTTTAATATCGTATTTATCTCTAATATGATTGATGGCCTTATATTTTTAAGTGCCATCGCTGCAGTAGAAAAAGGGCGAGTTGTCTACATATTTAAATAATTCGGATGAAACACAGTTAGGAAAAGGCTATTAGGTTAGATACTGGATTCTCACCGTTTGTTATGCTATTTGTCACACGTGTGGAATTTTTCCTCTAGTAAAACAGCTAACAGTATGTCGCTGAAGTTTTTCTAAATACGTGGTTTATACACACTTATAGTGCAAATTAAAACGTATACTATACAGGCATATTTTGAATCATAGTCAAACATTTTTTTTTTGTAATAGGCTTTCAAGTTCTAATTGGGGACGGGTGATTTGTATTTTGTGTCTGAATTCGTATGACTTTTGAAGAGTTAAGTTGTGACCTATTTTTGCTTTCGAAATTGTTCAGTGAAATTGTCATGCCTATTTATTACGGGCAACAACTGTTATTTAAAATACATACATGACTTCCTGCATATTTTCTTGTATTTTTGGTATGAAGTTCACTAGAATCTTTAATGTGTACCGAGGATTATTTANATGACTTCCTGCATATTTTCTTGTATTTTTGGTATGAAGTTCACTAGAATCTTTAATGTGTACCGAGGATTATTTTACAGGCGCAGTGGCAGACATCTAAAAAAAAAATATACATATTTAAATAAATGTGAACAATAATTGCACTTAGATATCCGACTCAGAATTAACTGATAGTGAATGAATGACTGAGTTACATTCGTTAATGCAACGGGTATGTATTGCGTGTAATGAAGCAGTATTATTCCGTCCTCCCTGAGTTAAAGTTTTATTTAAATTACTTATGTTTTTTTAAACTGAGTTAGTTATTTTGTGTATTCGTTTCACTCTGAAAGAACTGTCGTATGTTTTTTTTTAAATGTAATTTACTGAGAAATTGGGGAATCAAGAATAGAAAATATTTGCGTTTAAAATGTCATGTGACTAGTTAGTTCATTCAACGAATATACTTTAAAATAAACTTAAAATAAGAGTTTTTTTACGGAACGTGTTTCTATAGTACGGAAACGCGGTTTGTAATAAAGAACAGCGAAAGTGTTCTGCCTATCTGGAAAATATGGAACGTTTTTCCCTCGGGCACGAACGTTTGCCGAGGCAGCGTGAAGAGTTCATCTTCGCTGTAAGCTGAAATTTTGTTTCCTCCTGCAATTAGGGTTTGTTAATTAATTTCAGGTTTATGCCAAATATGGGATAAGCTCTTGTGATAAACTATACTACTGCAAACACTTATGAGAAGTATTAGTAGCAATCATTGTGAGTCATGTTAAGTAAAATATACAATCATCACATTTTAGGCACGAGAAGCCTTTAGGTAACTATGTAGGTCGCTCGCCTTGTGAAATGCTCAATCGTGTTGATATCTCTGCCACATAAACAGATTAAATCAATCTGTTTTGGTTTTAGTGTTAGTGCTNTGATATCTCTGCCACATAAACAGATTAAATCAATCTGTTATGTTTTAGTGTTAGTGTTCACGAATATGGTGCACTTGTCCGTTTGGTGTAGTTTTCTAGACTTGGTTAAGGTTTGTTTGCATGAAGTGGAGGAATAGCCTGAAGGTGGAACTTCAGCAAGGCTTCAGGAAAGTTGGAAGTGACCACTGACGGATTAACACTAGGAAGTACAAGTGTCATCTAAAGTGTGTCCTCGCACGGCTTGAACTCAAGAAATTCGCGCATGTCTAGCGATGGATTTGTACTCACCGGAATTACTCGATTTTCTTGTGCCGGGGTTGTATTCAAGAGTTTTCGGGGCTCACTAATGGGAGCCACGTCTTCTTTAGCCTTTTCAAGCATTTATGTGCGACGTGGAGCAGAACATTTACATAACCCGTTCGGTCACGCATCAATAAACGAGTCCAAGAGTTGCAATCACGTAATTTTTGGGTATGCGCTGTACTTCTGTTCAGCACCTGTCTCGCAACCAGTGAACCACGATCTGAGTGCGCGACGATATTGGCACTAGCCATTCATGTCAAAGCGGTGTGGAATATTGCACAAATCAGATTTACCTCAAGAAAGACCCGACGCTGATGCCTTTCCGTGTACAGCACTGGTAATGAATATCATTCATGTGCAACATGTCAACGACCGTAAACATGGTAACTGAACGGGATGAAAAAAACTATTTGTAATAAATGCCAATGGTAGGAAAGGCGAATTATTCTCACACTTTACGTGTACCGCACTCAACTGAAGTAGAAAGTAGCTGAGACCAAAAGTTAAGCAATAGTGGTTTTTTTTAAGTAATGATTTACATTGAAATGTATTATTAGGAGAACCTGCATCTTTCCTCCACTGCGTTCAATTTCCTCGCAATATCCAGTTTTTTTCTCCAGTGACCGTAATGTCAAGTCATTTTGTGGTCTCCGGTCGACCTTTGCGGAGGACTCACAGGAGTTATTCAATGATAATCAATTAAACAGGATNATGACTTCCTGCATATTTTCTTGTATTTTTGGTATGAAGTTCACTAGAATCTTTAATGTGTACCGAGGATTATTTAACAGGCGCAGTGGCAGACATCTAAAAAAAAAATATACATATTAAAATAAATATGAACAATAATTGCACTTAGATATCCGACTCAGAATTAACTGATAGTGAATGAATGACTGAGTTACATTCGTTAATGCAACGGGTATATATTGCGTGTAATGAAGCAGTATTATTCCGTCCTCCCTGAGTTAAAGTTTTATTTAAATTACTTATGTTTTTTTAAACTGAGTTAATTATTTTGTGTATTCGTTTCACTCTGAAAGAACTGTCGTATGTTTTTTTTAAATGTAATTTACTGGGAAATTGGGGAATCAAGAATAGAAAATATTTGCGTTTAAAATTTCATGTGACTAGTTAGTTCATTCAACGATTATACTTTAAAATAAACTTAAAATAAGAGTTTTTTTACGGAACGTGTTTCTATAGTACGGAAACGCGGTTTGTAATAAAGAACAGCGAAACTGTTCTGCCTATCTGGAAAATATGGAACGTTTTTCCCTCGGGCACGAACGTTTGCCGAGGCAGCGTGAAGAGTTCATCTTCGCTGTAAGCTGAAATTTTGTTTCCTCCTGCAATTAGGGTTTGTTAATTAATTTCAGGTTTATGCTAAATATGGGATAAGCTCTTGTGATAAACTATACTACTTCAAACACTTATGAGAAGTATTAGTAGCAATCATTGTGAGTCATGTTAAGTAAAATATACAATCATCACATTTTAGGCACGAGAAGCCTTTAGGTAACTATGTAGGTCGCTCGCCTTGTGAAATGCTCAATCGTGTTGATATCTCTGCCACATAAACAGATTAAATCAATCTGTTATGTTTTAGTGTTAGTGTTCACGAATATGGTGCACTTGTCCGTTTGGTGTAGTTTTCTAGACTTGGTTAAGGTTTGTTTGCATGAAGTGGAGGAATAGCCTGAAGGTGGAACTTCAGCAAGGCTTCAGGAAAGTTGGAAGTGACCACTGACGGATTAACACTAGGAAGTACAAGTGTCATCTAAAGTGTGTCCTCGCACGGCTTGAACTCAAGAAATTCGCGCATGTCTAGCGATGGATTTGTACTCACCGGAATTACTCGATTTTCTTGTGCCGGGGTTGTATTCAAGAGTTTTCGGGGCTCACTAATGGGAGCCACGTCTTCTTTAGCCTTTTCAAGCATCTATGTGCGACGTGGAGCAGAACATTTACATAACCCGTTCGGTCGCGCATCAATAAACGAGTCCAAGAGTTGCAATCACGTAATTTTTGGGTATGTGCTGTGCTTGTGTTCAGCACCTGTCTCGCAACCAGTGAACCACGATCTGAGTGCGCGACGATATTGGCACTAGCCATTCATGTCAAAGCGGTGTGGAATATTGCACAAATCAGATTTACCTCAAGAAAGACCCGACGCTGATGCCTTTCCGTGTACAGCACTGGTAATGAACATCATTCATGTGCAACATGTCAACGACCGTAAACATGGTAACTGAACGGGATGAAAAAAACAATTTGCAATAAATGCCAATGGTAGGAAAGGCGAATTAATCTCACACTTTACGTGTACCGCACTCGACTGAAGTAGAAAGTAGCTGAGACCAAAATTTAAGCAATAGTGGTTTTTTTTAAGTAATGATTTACATAGAAATTTATTATTAGGAGAACCTGCATCTTGCCTCCACTGCGTTCAATTTCCTCGCAATATCCAGTTTCGTTCTCCAGTGGCCGTAATGTCAAGTCATTTTGTGGTCTCCGGTCGACCTTTGCGGAGGACTCAAAGGAGTTATTCAATGATAATCAATTAAACAGGATTTCCCCGCCATCCAGATGTGAGGGTATAGTTCACATGAAAATTCAAACAGGCTTGAGCTTTAAGGACACCCATACCAGTTTCGGTGTTTTTTTCTTTCTTCCTGCATCGTACTTTTAAGCACATTAAATTTATGACGCTCATGTTCCGTTCTGATTACACTGTTTTATTTGTATCCCACGTAGCAAAGTGCTGAAAATATCAGTTCAGAAATTATACTAAAAATAAGTTAAACTTTAGGTTGCATATGAAAAAGGCTAAAATTGTCGGGATCTTCACTACCGCAGCATACCCTTGTTGGTAACTGGGTGCAGCCAACACCATTCTGAACTCCTCGTCCCATAGTTATAACGCCTTAATGAGGTGATCTCAACCGATGATTCCCAAAACCATTACAAAAATCGATCTTTATCATTATGTATACGCAAGGTGAATATGATTAAATTAAAATTCCGACAGATTGTTCACATGGCTATGAAACATTTTTGAATAATTTTCAATAATCCTCACGCATTCATTGATCCCTTAATGCATGCAATATAATGGAATTTTGAACAATTTGTAATTAAATGATTATACATAATCTGAACACTATTTTTAAATTCTAACTTGTATTGTCTTCCACTTGGGATAATATTGTGCGCGAAATTTACCGTGCACCAGAAACCTCTCTCTTCAACATGTATTTTGTTTCATGACAGCTTTTCCGATAGTGTGAAACGCTTATTGAGAATTGATTATTTATAACAGCATATAAGCTTGAGGCTACAACTGCCTTTTAGGCTATACTTTTGAATACATAATCGGTAAAAATTGAAACATCTCCCTGAAATCTTTGCGACTGAAACTTATGAAATGCTGCAAATGCCTTGCGGGAACCAATTTTGCATGTTTGCCAGTTATAATTTTAACTCACGTCGCATTCAACTGCAACAGGTAACTGATGATTGGTGCATACAGGAAACACAGAATAATGAAATTTGCAGTGACTGGTGAATGATTCAAATCATTTGTGCAAATTGACTTGTAAGTGTTACTCTGAGAGTCGAAGCATAAACGTATAAACTCCTTGCTCAACGATAAACACTTAACAACAACACTTAAAATTCGGCGAAAATTTTAATTTCGTAACGATTACATTCCAACACGCGATTCGTTTTTATCATGACTCTGAAAGAAGCGTACTCTGGTGTAGAAATTATCGTAACACTTTCTTGGCTACAGCAATGACTATCTTCCTAAACTCTGTGATGATGGCTTACGCACAGAAAGTTCTCAGAGTTTCCCCCATATTTACCGTTTATACGCTCGGTAGTTTTTTTTTTTTTNTTTTTTTTTTTTTTTCGCTGAAACTTTTCCTCGCCGCTCTCATATTTAAGCGGAACCTCACGCGCTGCTGTGTGTACCCCGGCATTTAGACCCGCAAGGTGATTTCATACATTTTAAACACACAACTATTATACACTTTCGAGAATATTGCACATCATCAGCGTCTCTGGATGTTGGGTGAGGCAGATTAGCTATTTGAAAGTAGTGTCATACTGTGTTGTATTTATATGTTTAATTTAAGATTTCTCACAGGCAAAGATATTTTAAGCTTCGGGCACAGAGCTACGGTTTTTTAATCGTTTACGTTTCGACTGAAATTAATTTTAAGATCACAATATATTAAATAAGAAATGCTGTGCACATCACTTAATTTTAAAAATTTATATTTTTAAACGGTTGACAAGTTACAGAACAGCCCCTAAATTTAAATTATTGATCTTCCTAACTTAATGGTATTCATATATATGTAAAGAAAATATAGCTCATTCGAGTTCTATATTGGAGTATTTTATGATGAGTGTGAAACTTAAATTTTATATATGCAAAAGATATTTTCTGACTTTCATGAATTTCAAATGCGATCACGTAAATGCAATGAAAATAAATCTATAGAGTTATTTTTTCATTGAAACCAAATTTGTTAATGCATTGTTCGTACAGTTTGTACGACTTGCTAACACCATNCAGTTTGTAACCAGTCACTTGAGTGTTCAATTTTGCGAATGCGCATGTATCAAAGCTCTGTTCTTATTTTGGTGCAGTGTAATAATATATTTCGTGGTACCTCACACTGAATTGTAAAGTGATTTAATACCAAATTTACAAACTCTGGAGATCAAACATTTATCTTAAAGTTCCGGCTCTTATGAATCTGACTTCAAAACTCACAACTAAAAACAAGAGTAAATACTTTTTTTGGAGCGCTTTATTCTAAGAACTGCTCTTAGATTCCCAATTTTGCCTCATAAGTCTAATCTGTTATCTTTAAGGCTAGGGAAAGTTGTCTCAAGAAGTCTGTAGCTGAATTAATGTAAAATTAATTTATTTACCTATAATTACTTGTCTGCTTGGCTGTTTTACTTATATACGCGTAAACATAATTTTAGCTGAAAAAAGGTTACAGTTCAGAATTCTGTGTGACATAACAGAGTTCCCCATAAGTGAAAGTTACTGCTCTGCAATACGTGGGCATAGCTAACGACCTAAATAACGCTATAACAGGGGTAATGTTGACCTCTTCCCCCTTATGGCTTGACACTTACTTTATCTTGAATTTTTGTTTAGCCGTGTGTTCTGCAAGTGAAGCGAAAGTGCTGACGTGACAGAAATTCACCAGTTACGCAACCGGACATGCCATTCAACATTACTTTCACTGTCATCTAATACATTTTATGACATCCGTGTGAGAAAGAGAGTTCATTAACTGCACGATGCCTTTAGAATAAAGATCACATGGGGATGCAGGTAATTATACGTAACTGTTTATATAATTAGTGAAATTGAGGGGTACATGTCGTCCTTGTGATTGACATAGTTGCTAACGATTTTCCTGCATTTGGAGTACAATTTATTTTTTAAGTTAGTTTTCTGTTGCAAATTTTGTTGCAGTCTTTATTTTTTTTCCATTCAAGTTTCATAATTTACGTTATTATTGTTTTATGGCTAGTACAGTCGCTAACGTTTCAAGAAACATTCTACCATACTCATATCTTAGAATTTTTTGGTTTAATTCGATGGCCGGGTATCCTCATCTTGTAAGCCTTTGAGCTTACGTTGATTTTGATGGGTAGACCCAAGTCCGCCACCAGCAAAAATAAATTTTTTTATTTTTTTTTATTAACCCTTTGCCATTTGGTTCAGAGCCCACTGTAATCGTGAGATCACGCACATAACCGCGTGGTGCATATAAATTTTTACCCTATTTCTCCTGAGTTAATTTATTTGTAAAAGGATCTTTATATTAAACTATGTATCTTTGTTGTCCTGTTGCTACGTCACTTTTCGATTGTGCAGATGCAATGAAACGTATCTCCAAATCACGACGTTTTCAGAATATTAAAACCTATACAATAAATATATTTCTACGGTATGGCTATTCGAAACTTAGTTAATTATACGAAGTAGTAGGGTTATGGACAATCTAGCACAATGTATTTTAAATGGTAGCTGGGCGGCTGAGTAGGCTGTTGTGTAGAGGGGGAAGGGGCTTCGACTAAAGATGGAATGTGTGCAGTAGAGTCGGTTTGAGTGGAATGTACACTTGCAAGACTTTCACATGAAGTAGACGAACTTAAAAATAAACGGTCTTCAGCTCTAAATACTTATGATCATACAATTCCTGCTACAAAAAAAAAGCAAATTTAATACAGAATACAAAACAGGAATTGAAGATGGCCATGCAGAGNCATACAATTCCTGCTACAAAAAAAAAGCAAATTTAATACAGAATACAAAACAGGAATTGAAGATGGCCATGCAGAGAGCATTGATTAAAATGAACATAAAGACAGTGGTAGTAGTGAAGACGATGATAACGATTTTCTCGATGCACTGACACACCCCTCCAACACATTTGCTGCAACAAGCGACTTGAAGAAGGCAGAAAATGCAGAGAATACTGGCTACCTATTTCCCAAAGACCCGATTGAACTTGTTGATATACTCAGATATGTGATTGACATTAAAAAGCGTGGGTATCTCATGCACATTAACGAGATATCTTCAATTATTAGTAAACTGAAGAATCGGGGATATATTGCATGATGTGACGAACTGCCCTCTTCTGAAATTGTAATTACAATATAATAATAAATTATTATTATAAAATAATATTTTTTTCCTTTATTTTTCNGCCCTCTTCTGAAATTGTAATTACAATATAATAATAAATTATTATTATAAAATAATATTTTTTTCCTTTATTTTTCCGTGTCGTATCCTTTTTTCCTCAAAACTTTAAAGAAGTGCTATGAGTACTCGACTATGAATGGAAAGATCTTCATACATGATAGTAATAAAAAATTTAGTATANTGCTATGAGTACTCGACTATGAATGGAAAGATCTTCATACATGATAGTAATAAAAAATTTAGTATAAAATGCATGAATAGTTAACTTCATGAAATCATTAATTCTGTTGACATGTACAAATATGGAGACAGTTGATGGACTTATGTAATTTTTATACATATGTGTAGTGGACAAACCGAAGGACAGATATAAGGATCGATAGAAGAATTGGGATTGCTAAGATTTGCGATTGATCTAAGGATTGGCATTCCTAAGATATGGATCGAAATATTGGGATTGATCAAAGTATTGGGATTTATCGAAGGATTTATATGGATTGTTGTGGATTTAAGAAGAGGATTGATGGAATAGTTATGTGATAGATCAAAATATTGCGAAAATTGATTGGAATATTGATGGAAATATTGCAAAAGATTGATTGTAGGATTGCAAAAGATTTATTGTAGGATTGCGAAAGATTGATTGTAAAATTGCTGAGGCTTGGTTGCCGATTGTCGAAGATTTTGAAAGATTGATGGAAAGATAGAAAGATTAATGGATTGATCCAAATATCGATGGAAAGATTGGACGATTAATAGATAAATGGTCAAACAGAGCATGAAAGTAAAGGCTGTTTATCACCCACATACATGCAAAGTCTTCAGAGCCTGTCAGTATTAGGATTTAAATTAACACCAATTAAGCCTATAAAGTTGTTCATAGATGCTGATCCATTCAATGATTATAATATACTTGTACATGTGGCAGCAATTAGTATGAGGGGCTTTGTTTAGTCATATGTATATACATTAAAAAATCTCAGTAGCATACTTAAACCTACAAAAACCAGCTGAGGCNGGGCTTTGTTTAGTCATATGTATATACATTAAAAAATCTCAGTAGCATACTTAAACCTACAAAAACCAGCTGAGGCAGCACATAATTTGCAAATTCTGGCATCATGTATTAATCAGTCTACAAGAGAAGGGGGCTGAAAATGTAGTAATTTAATATGAGACGTTTGACTGTTTCCGCAATACCCTATTTATGATTTCGGCACAGAAAAAAAAATATAATTAAAGATAATTTTTTAAAATCAGATAATAAATGCAGATTTACCTTTTGACACTCTATTACTTTAAAACCAATGTCGCTACCAGAATCAAATATATGCTTAAAGAATTAGTGGGTTTAACTGCCGAGCAACTTCAGGTATGTTCGACAAACCCGAGTCGTCGGCTTCCGAGCACCCCCGTGAGTCGAGTCGAAGATTGCCGAGCTCGCCCAAGTTAAGCCGAAGACCGTTAGTCACAGCCACACAGCTCCCATTAAAAATATATTGTCCTTTAAAGAACATAATCATATTACTTATATAAAACGCTTTTCTATAATTACAAAGAAGTCGACTGACAAAGTTGAATATTTTTACGTGGTTTGATCATTGCGGCAGGCCATCATAACTTTTACGACTGTACAAATTCTTTAGACTTACGCAAGACGATACGGTTTCATCAGAAGAGCAGAGTATCAGACACCAAATTTTTGGCATCATAAAAAAAAAGTGTTTTTCCAGACGCAGTTAATACCCGTGCATGCCTGTTCCTAATTTTGAAACGTCTACACTCTCCGGAGCATTTACGTTACTTTACTGTGTCTTTCTGTGCCTGTGGTAAACGCCAGGTTCACAAGACGTGTTCTAGGGCAGGGTTTCTCAACATTTTGAGGCCCATGACCCTCCTAAATTTACTGATGTATGTGTGTCACCCCCTCCCCCCTTTTTTTCAAAAACTATAATTTTCAATACNATGACCCTCCTAAATTTACTGATGTATGTGTGTCACCCCCTCCCCCCTTTTTTTCAAAAACTATAATTTTCAATAGATTATTTAGATATGATTTTAAAATAACTTCCTAAATTGCAATGAACGTTCTTTATCTGTACAAAGTATGGAAATATTACTATACGTCAGGATGAAAATATAGAAATTGTAGTCTACATAGTTGAGTACTTCACTAAGCATTTTACTTTTTCTGAACAAATGTAGGGAAAATTTAATGTATGTATGTATGGGAAAAGAACATTACCATTCGTGTTTCTCAATACGCGTTTACAGTGATGTGAGAAATTTGCTAAAATTTTCTGGTGTGTCTGTATGCAGGATGTATATAAATTCTACTATCAAACTTTGGCTGGATATTAATCACGAAAATAGAAGTTGAAAATGTACCTGTATATTACCTGTGGTCTAAAGTGATTCCTAAGAGCGGTACACATTTTTTCCTTTTTACCTGAAGCACAAATTTATTAGTGCCCTGTTATGTATCTCCCTCTGCCATAAGCTAGTGTTTAAGGTCCATCTTCAAATATGTGTACCTTCCTTAGGATTCACTTTAACCTATATGTCTTATATATGTTTTCAACTTTTTTTCACGATTAACCGGCAGCCAAAATTTTGTCACATGGAATCAGATGCAGCCTTCATATTGATATGAATACATTTGTATTCGTACAGTCATAAGTACAAAAAGCATCATTGTATTTAACATGCTCCGGGAACATACAAACATAATTGCACGTTACAGACACATACACTGAAGAGCCAAAAAAACTGGTACACCTGCCTAATATCGTGTAGGGCCCCTCGAGCACGCAGAAGTGCCGCAAGACGACGTGGCATGGACTCGACTAATGTCTGAAGGTATGCAGAAGGCATTGAAATCTGCGCCAATTTGAGAAATGGTTGCACGTCTGTCACGTTTAATAATTCTCGTCAGCCGACGTTGACCCGTTCGTTCCCAATGTTTTTCTGGCAGCAGCGATGTCGAAGATTTGATGTTTTACCGGATTCCCGATATTCACGATACACTCGTGAAATAGTCATACACGAAAATCCACATTTTATCGCTACTTCGGAGATGCTATGTCCCATCTCTCTATAACACCATGTTCAAACTCAATGAAATCTTGATAACCTGCCATTGTAGTAGCAGTAACCGTTCTAGCAAACTTTGCCAGACGCTTGTTTTATATAGGCGCTGCCGACCGCATCGCGTTACTCTGATTAGTACCATACCTCTGTTATTTGCAGACGCACGACTATACCAGTTTTTTGGCTCTTCAGTGTATATAACAGCTTATATTACAATTTAAATATATTACTATCATAAGCATAAAATTCTTTATGAAATACAGAAATAGACTTTATAACTAAAAGCACAAAAATGTGGCCACAAGTTTTCGTACACTGATACAAAACCAAACTTCAAAAACAAAAATAAAGCTGCTTCCCCTTTCTCAGTAGATACCCCATATGCTGTTGCTGTTATGTATGACCACCTTCAAACGTTTGGGCATGGAATACACACTGGTTTCTTATGAACTAATGTTCACATTTTTTTACTCTTTACCAGATACATAAATTTATCTTACTCTTTTCTTTATCTCACTCCACAGATGGTCAATCGGACTGAGATCTAAGGACTCTGCTGTGGTTTATTACAAATAAATCAGAGACGAGTAATTTCTGCCATATATTTGGAGTCGTTACGCATCTTGCTGGAAGTAGCGATCGGATCCGACGCCCAGTTTATCAATGCTCTTAACTACGCTTTATTTATGTTTGTCCATATTACCGTATATGTACATATTTACTTCTATGCAAACTATTTCCCGACACCAGAATCAGCCATCAACCCTATGCCATAAAACCACCATTGCCGTGCTTAAGGGTACCTTGAAGATACTGAATGCCAAGTTCAGTCTTGGGCTTCCTCCATACCAAAATGCAGCCATCATTGCGATAAAATGTTTCTGTTACTCTCATACGCGAACAAAACTATGTCCCAGAATTGTTAATCCCTCCGTCATAGTCTTCTGCGAATGCTAATCTCTTCCTTTGATTCTTCCTGCCTAATGTTAGGTTTCTTTCTTTATACTTTAGCTCTGTGTCCGGAATGATTAAGACATCATGTTATTGTCCTTGGTGTTGCTTGTTTTTTTTTCCAAATTGTACGCAAATATTGCACAATACGTAACTATTGCAAATTTCCTCATTTTTCTCACCACTCGCCGTGTTTCTCTGTCGGCCAGTTTCCGTGTACGACCAAATCTTGACCGGTTTATCAAAACTTTCCTATATTTAAATAGCTGGATTACACTTTGCACAGTCGAATTACAAAGGTTTGCAGATTGTTTTTACGACATGACGAAACAATGATATGTCTCGTTTTCACAGTAGTTTCTTTCCCCTTGAGACCCATTTCAACGCTCTTTGGCCAACTCATCACGCCATACAACATGTTTTCTGTGCAGTATGCAACTGTAGGCGACGTAATGTGGCAGGGAGTTAGCCTGTCCATTGTTTTTGTATTCTCAAACAATTGTACAAATACTTTTGTCCTGTTTGAAATGCCTCTAATGAGAAAGACGATATCTTTATTTCATAAAAAACGTTACATATATGATATTAATACAACCACAAGTTAATATGATTAATACAATTATATTTGTGAGATGACGTCTCCATATCTATGTGTGTATATATAGGCTGTTCCGCGACTCAACCAACACACTTCGGCAGCGTGTTGTACAGATAATTTGCAACAAAAAAGCAATTTACACCAGCAGGCTATGCAGCCCCATTTCAGAGTTACAGGGACATAAATGCAATAAAAACACAAATTTGAATTACTGAATATCTTTAATACAATTGACCACATTCGTGTTGAAAGTCCCAAACAAGCTGTTCAGCATGTGCCCGATATCTTACCGTAAGCAGGTTTCGATACGTTGTACCATGGAGTGTTGCCGCTGCATGCCTGCAAGTTCATTTCTGAGTTGATTAGTGACGTCACGTCGGTTATCGACTGTAGCAAATGGTCTCGCGTGTCCGGTCACCGTATGCTGTAAACCTTACTTTTCATGCAGCCTCAGAAGAAAACGTCTAACGGGAAGCGCGCCGGCCATCAGACTGGTCCACCTCTTCCAATCCACCCGCGGATACACAATTTCTGCACCATGCCCATTTCCGTCAGAGTATCCGTTAACAAATACCATGCCTGCGTACTCGTACTCTGCATGTGAAAACGTTCCTGACGTTGTTCCACAACCACTCACCTCGACACACTTACAAAGACTGACCACGTCAGCCACACGAGCAGCCTTCTTACGGTCAGATTGGGCACATTTTAAACAGTTGCTGTGGGACAAACAACATCATTGTAGTCAAACGCATTAATGATATTCAGTGTTTCCAATTTGTGTTTTAATTATCGCATTTACGTCCCTGTAACTCTTAAATGGAGCTGCATGGCCTATTTTAGTATATGACTTTTTTGTCGCCAATGATCTGTGTAACACGCTGACGAAGAATGTCGGTTGAGTCGCGGAACATCCTGTGTATACACACACACACACACACACACACACACACACACATATATATATATATATATATATATATAACCTTTCATTGCAGTTTATTATTCTTCCCCTGGAATTTTCTAGCGCCCCTCATTTTATAACCCCTATTCTATGAGACAGAATAGTAATCCTTCGCCTTTGCCAGAAGGCAAGTGCAAATAAGTCGCACCGTGCTTGACATAGCAATATTTTTAAAATTTTTTACGTCGTGTATGTGGAGAGAGTGAGGGTTGGGGAAAGTCGGGGGCGGTGAGGCCTGGATCGGCCCCGGCTTGGTAAAAGCTGCTTGGAGTGCGACCTAACAACTCACCGCTGACCGGCACTGCTAAGCCTTCTGCAAACTGTCAGCATTTTGCTGCTGCACCTGTAGAAGTAAAACCCCGGTTGTCAAGGCTGAAGTCGTCTGATGTTCCGTTTGCTAAACTCGAGGTAATTTCCTGTATAAACGAGACGAATATCAACAATGTCAGCCAGATTCGTTCAATTAATTATGTTGAAAAAAAAATTTTTACGTAATGTTTTACCTGGTCGATGTGGCTTATGTGTCGCATCTAAACCATTAGGGTTTCTAGTTCAAATTGCCGTATACACATTAATATACTCATCATTTTACACTTACATACATAAGTATATAAGCCACCTCCCTGACATAGGCATTNCGTATACACATTAATATACTCATCATTTTACACTTACATACATAAGTATATAAGCCACCTCCCTGACATAGGCATTCAAATAAGGGAAATTAATTTCTTCGCAATTTAATAAAATAAATTTAAATTCCAAGCCGTAAAAGTAAATAGATTTCTTTATGTGAAAGCTATCCTGACTTTTATTAGTCAGAACTTGATTTCGATACAAATTCCTTTTTTTGTGCGGTTTTTATCCCCATTTCTGGGAAATGGATGACATCATGCAGATACGGTTGAAGTGAAAATGAAAAAAAATATATTAAAAACGTATNAATATTAAAAACGTATAATGAAGGTCGCTGGACAAATATTGAATTTTATAAAATTATGCTCGAAGAACATAGAACCTACTATTTTAGTTAATTACAGCTGTAGTATTAATGCATTCCTATAAACATCTTTAGTTTATATTTACTAACTTCTAAAGAAACGTAACGTTATAAACGTTATTCCATATCGCCACGCTCCGTTGTTTACGCATATGCTATTTACAGTCACTGGCATCGTTTGAGGATTTAAACCCGTATTGCGCTATTTCCTTGTTCCTTTTGTGGTAAATCCACGTTTTATTGGTTAATTTATATACCAAACGCTAAATATAAAATTTTGAAATACATATTAGATTTTTATATATGAAATTGGGTTACTCTTGCAGCCAGGAAATGGGTATGCAACGTCATAATAAGAGGGTTTAGCTTTATTTTCATACACAATTAAACGTACGTTGTCGCATGCTACGACGGAAAAGTGAGAAAAAAAAAACATTTATTTCCCGGACAGTATAGAGAGTGAATATTATGAATGAAACAGAAGTCATCTAAGAAAATACCTACACTAAGGTAGTTCGTTGCTTTGAATTTCACCGTGAATTTAATTAGGTACAGTTCGTTCGCTGTAAACTCATCACTTTTATAAAGGTAGGTGTGAAAAATCAGGGCCCTGCATTGCATAACTTTGATGTAAACAATGACTGAAATCCACGCTTACGCATAGCTCGGGATAGCGAAAAGCAGTTCCGTGTAGTAACGTCTTATTTAAAACGTAATTTTGTTTAGATCGGAGGTGTTTAGAATTAGTTTCTTATTGGCGAATGTAAAATGAGATATCGTAAGAGTAAGGTATATGTGTTTTTGAAAGCTTCATAACGTTAGATGGAAAACGCACCTGTCTCCTATGAGCGTGCTGATATTTACAGGACAAAGTAGAAAATGAGCTGAGCAGTGCGCTGAGAAGAGCGGCTACGAGCCGCGCTCGGCGAGACCGGCGGAGAGGAACGGCAACAACGCCACGGGCGACAACAGAAGTTACGTCACGGTGGTTGAAAGTGAACAAACTCGAATGCGAAACTGCGGGGCGGTTTGGCAATCGGACGTGATGTCTGTGACGGCCCGCTCCCGAGTTGAGCTGATGCTGGGTCTGGTACGGCCATCTTTGGTTCGGGGACCCGCCGGGGGGCTATAGTCTATTCGCGGTATATAAACACTTCTTGAATCAAACTTTTGAAAAATCACCCTCTTGTACGACGTGTTTCGTTGTTTCGTTGATACATCATCTGCCGCAGGCGTTTTATACCAGTGTTTACATAAAACTACCTACTTCATTTTTGGTCATATTAAACTTTAATTTATATTTTATCTATAAATTATAGCTTTTAATTTAGAGAGAGAGAGAGAAGGGGGGGAGAGTATAAATGTGGGTGGCTCTTAACATCGAGGTCTTGAGAGACGATGAGGGTGAAGGAAGGTAAATATGAAGCAGCGCTGGAATGCAGGGGCGGGAGAAACGGGAGATCCCCGAGTAAACTCGACGACCAGCGGCATCGTCTGGCATGATTCCCACTTGCGATAATTCGGGAACGACCCCGCCTGGAATCGAACCCGATTTCATTTATAATTAATAAGATTAAAACCAGAGAGAATATAGACGTGTTGGTAATGCCTAGTAAGAAATAGTTCTTATGCAAAATATTATTACACTGAGTGCGCACGAATGCGATGCGTTATTCCTTTAGAGTAATTTTCTAGATTTAATTCAACTTTGTGTGGTAAGAGGCGGAGGAATAGCCCAAAAGTAAAACTTAAGTAGGGCTTCAGAAAAGTTAGAAGTAAGCGTGGTTGGACTATACGTCAACACCCGGGTAACACGTTGGAGACAATGGGTAAGTGGAGTGAGTATGAAATGGCGCAGTAATCAGCTTCCGAGTTCCAACATTGAAATGCAATTTGCCTCTACAATTGCCAAAACTACGTGTTTTCTGATAATGGTAGATATAAAATGAGAGAACGGGACCACTGACCTTGGCTTTAACCTTTAAGGTAAAATGTTGAAAAACAGACAAAATAATTTTTTTACGCCAGAACGTTTTAACACCAACCATTACTTTGTATGAGCACTTGATTGCGTATAACGTATTTAAAAAGTTCTCTCATCTGTTATTTTTTTCATATATAAATTTTAGAGGTCAATGGCATTTCTCTCATCTTCTCAATAATATCTCACAATAAGATTATGTCCGTGCTTAAATCAGTGCGTGTTTTTACACTGAAGGAATAGGACCTTTAAAAAATTAGTAAAATACGCAAAATTTTATTTTTTGATATTGTGTTACTTTTTGTACTAATTTTAAAAGTTAACAAAATTATCACGTTGTGACAGCTCAAAATACACTGCACAAAACAGTTTTTCATCATATTGTATCTACAGTGTTAGTTAACACCTGATTGTCATTTTCTATTCCGAACATACCCCATTTACCAGCAATGTAGAGCTCAGCATTGTTATTGTGTACTGCCAATCACGGCAGCAATTTAGCACTGTGACATCTTGAACTTGCTACGGTGTCGAACTGCCAATGCCTGGTAGTGCTACCCGAGCATCTTAAGCAGTTAAATATGGGTCGCACACCATTGAAAACGTTCCAACGATCGCATATTTTAACCCTGGTAGAGGTGGGACATCCACAAATGGATGTGGCTGTCTTGCTCAGGGTCAACCAGAGTGATGTCAGTCATGTGTGTAAGAAGTATAGGGAAACGCATTCTACGGCAGATGAACCTCGTAGTGGTCGCCCTTGTGCCACTACGGCAACGCAGGACATATTGGCAGTGGTCAGTGCCAGGGGACGACCATTTTCCGCAACAGCTTACCTGCGGCGAGATCTTTGTCGAGCGACTGGAGTACAGGTATTGACGAGGACTTTCCGAAACAGTCTTTACCAGGACCACAAATGAGCCTACAAGCCCATGAGGTATCCATCTTTATCACATCATCACCGAACTAAGCAATTAGTCCGGTGGCGTGTACATCTCGACTGGTAACTTGCCTCATGGAGACATGTCATGTTCACAGACGAGTCCCATGTGTGTCTGCAACCTGATTCACGATCATTGAGGGTGTGGCTTAATCGTGTACCTTCAGTGAGGCAGCAGCACGTCCGTGACGTCCATCCGGATGGTGGCCACAGTGTGATGTTCTGGACAGGAATAATGCTTGGTAGACGTACGACACTTGTGCACAACAATAACACACTAACAACCCCAGCGATATGTGGAAGAGTTTCTTGAACCTGTCTCGCATGATTTCCATGCCGACATCGGCAACCGGTTCATACTCATGGATGAGAATGCTCGTCCACGTAGAGCACGGATCGTGCAGAACTTCTTGCAAGAAGCGTCAATCACACAAATTCCTCGGCCATCCAGATCATACGATATGTATTACTTGTAAATGCACGAGCGATGTTAAAACGCGTGACGTCCAATCGTCTGACCCATCTGAAATACACAGAGGGTTAGCCCAGGCTGCTATTGAAGAGTGGGACCTCATCCCTTAAGAGATTTTGGAAAGCCTCATTTGCAGCAGGCCACGTGTCCGCGACCTTGTCACTGCACGGGGGAGGCCATACCATGTATTAGCGATCTGACAGGACTGTTTCGTGAATGTTCCACATATATGCCGAGTGATTTGGGGTCCTGTGAGCTGTATCTTGTCTCAAAGTGCATTAAATGATTATTTTACAGTGACATATGTGTTCAACCATTTAATAAATGATATTTGCTTTGGCTGAGCCTTCCCCGATAAAACAAATTCAAGTGATGCAAAAAATGTTTTTGCGTAGTGTAATTGTTCATTTTATTGTAATATTAATAATAATATTATAACTTGTAGATTTGTTTGCGGATCCATAGCGTCTCAACATTTTTAAATTTTCAGATAAAATTTGGCGTCAAAATAGTTACCCATACTACCGGTGATCCAACTGTTGGATTTTGAAGGTATTGTAACATTCTACTTTTTCACTTTATATACACTTTATAGCTGAAACCAAACTTTTTATAAAAATAACTGTTTGAAATTTGTAATAATTAAGTTTTTTAATAAATATTATTATAATTATAAAATAAATAATGAAGAATAAAATTTTTAAATGACTTCGTGTTTTAATCAAACTATTGTCGACATTGTGTCATGAAACCATAAAAGATTGACAAAATATAGATGTAAAATGTTGCGTATTGAACTGACTTAACTTAACACTAAAGTGGAATCAAGAGTATGAAATAAAGATCACTACTTCTAAAAATGTTAAAATAGAAAACAATTTTTCATGATTACCACCAAATCTCTGGCATTAATTAATTTACAAGGACCGAGTGGGTTTCCACACGATTTCCATGCAGCCATTTATAGTATTATATATTCTGGAACCTTTAGCATTTATTTGGAACACTATATTACATTTTAAACTAAATGGCAGAAGTCTGGCGAGATCGGGNTTCTGGAACCTTTAGCATTTATTTGGAACACTATATTACATTTTAAACTAAATGGCAGAAGTCTGGCGAGATCGGGAAAGGAATACTCATGTTTATTTCTCACCACAGTTCCTTCAGCTTCCATAAACATGTAATTATTGANGCGAGATCGGGAAAGGAATACTCATGTTTATTTCTCACCACAGTTCCTTCAGCTTCCATAAACATGTAATTATTGCCATGTTAAAAAATAGTTGGTAACTGTAAATTTGTTTCTAGTTGTCTTTGAGTAAATACCAAATCAGCAAGGCAATAAACATAAAACTGGTTTCGTTAGAAATAACAGATGCCATATTAATTCCTCCCTGGCGAGGACACGTGGAAAAGTCAGTTGTTAAAACAGGTAAATCAAGAACGACTCGATTTCTAGCCCTCCAGACTTGTCGCTGCATGTGTGCAGTAACACGCAAGGAGATACCCTGAGGGCATGTTACCTACCCAAGGATTCGCCCAAACAGGGAGCTTATAACTTCCAACCTANAGGGCATGTTACCTACCCAAGGATTCGCCCAAACAGGGAGCTTATAACTTCCAACCTAATAGATCTGTCTTCGATCTCCCAGGTCGAGTTCGTCGTGGTGCCCTAGGCCAACGACGGTCCACGTTCAAGCCACGTGTAAACTATGTTTATATAGTCTATGTTGGTTTTAAGATACAAGTTTAGGCAATTATATCATGTAAGCCGTCTCTCGAGTCTTCTTCCAGTACAAAACGAACGCTTTAAAAATAATCATNGGAAAGCCTCATTTGCAGCAGGCCACGTGTCCGCGACCTTGTCACTGCACGGGGGAGGCCATACCATGTATTAGCAATCTGACAGGACTGTTTCGTGAATGTTCCACATATATGCCGAAGTGATTTCGGGTCCTGTGAGCTGTATCTTGTCTCAAAGTGCATTAAATGATTATTTTACAGTGACATATGTGTTCAACCATTTANTCCTGTGAGCTGTATCTTGTCTCAAAGTGCATTAAATGATTATTTTACAGTGACATATGTGTTCAACCATTTAATCAATGATATTTGCTTTGGCTGAGCCTTCCCCGATAAAACAAATTCAAGTGATGCAAAAATCTTTTTTGCGTAGTGTAATTCTTCATTTTATTGTAATATTAATAATAATATTATAACTTGTAGATTTGTTTGCGGATCCATAGCGTCTCAACATTTTTAAATTTTCAGATAAAATTTGGCGTCAAAATAGTTACCCATACTACCGGTGATCCAACTGTCGGATTTTGAAGGTATTGTAACATTCTACTTTTTCACTTTATATACACTTTATAGCTGAAACCAAACTTTTTATAAAAATAACTGTTTGAAATTTGTAATAATTAAGTTTTTTAATAAATATTATTATAATTATAAAATAAATAATGAAGAATAAAATTTTTAAATGACTTCGTGNTAAAATAAATAATGAAGAATAAAATTTTTAAATGACATGGTGTTTTAATCAAACTATTGTCGACATTGTGTCATGAAACCATAAAAGATTGACAAAATATAGATGTAAAATGTTGCTTATTGAACTGACTTAACTTAACACTAAAGTGGAATCAAGAGTATGAAATAAAGATCACTACTTCTAAAAATGTTAAAATAGAAAACAATTTTTCATGATTAGCACCAAATCTCTGGCATTAATAAATTTACAAGGACCGAGTGGGTTTCCACACGATTCCCATGCAGCCATTTATAGTATTATATCTTCTGGAACCTTTAGCATTTATTTGGAACACTATATTACATTTTAAACTAAATGGCAGAAGTCTGGCGAGATCGGGAAAGGAATACTCATGTTTATTTCTCACCACAGTTCCTTCAGCTTCCATAAACATGTAATTATTGACATGTTAAAAAATAGTTGGTAACTGTAAATTTGTTTCTGGTTGTCTTTGAGTAAATACCAAAACAGCAAGGCAATAAACATAAAACTGGTTTCGTTAGAAATAACAGATGCCATATTAATTCCTCCCTGGCGAGGACACGTGGAAAAGTCAGTTGTTAAAACAGGTAAATCAAGAACGACTCGATTTCTAGCCCTCCAGACTTGTCGCTGCATGTGTGCAGTAACACGCAAGGAGATACCCTGCGGGCATGTTACCTACCCAAGGATTCGCCCAAACAGGGAGCTTATAACTTCCAACCTAATAGATCTGTCTTCGATCTCCCAGGTCGAGTTCGTCGTGGTGCCCTAGGCCAACGACGGTCCACGTTCAAGCCACGTGTAAATTATGTTTATATAGTCTATGTTGGTTTTAAGATACAAGTTTAGGCAATTATATCATGTAAGCCGTCTCTCGAGTCTTCTTCCAGTACAAAACGAACGCTTTAAAAATAATCATTTTAAAAGCTTAAAAATGAGCCTGTTTTTACGTTTGCGGACCCACGGCTCATAACCCTCATAATTAAACACTATTTTGAATCAGTGAGAACTGATTAAATTAGTTAACAGCGACTGGTTTATTGAACAGTCACTTCAGTAAATTTAAGCGATGAATTATTGGGTAAAAAGCGAGCTTTCCTTCACTTATTCATTTAGTCACATTTTCCACTTATTCATGAACCACTCTATTCGCTGTTTTTCAGTGATTTGGTTTTTTACTCACGGATCAGTTAAACAAGGTGTATCTTATGAAACAACACATAAACTAATAAAACACTTAAAAATATTTTTAAGGCCAGTTTCGTATCATTATACGACGCAGTATTTTTTTTTAGTTTTTTTTTTTTTAGTCCATAATTTTATTTTTACGTAATAATGTAAACACCAGAGTGCTCGGTTTGAAAGTTTGATGTGCACTTAATGTGGTGAAGTGAGTGTTTTCATACTTACTACTTGTTTTAATATTCGAAATGTTATCAGATAAACTAAAAACGAACAGAAAGGACATATAATTTCAAGTTACATATTTCCTGTAAAGAAATAGAATATAAATACTTTTTTCTTGGCTGGTAAGATAACGGTTTAAAAGCGTAAGTAACACCGTGGGCTCAAGTACTGGGTATTGCGAATTTTATTTACTTTTAGAATTTTGTTAAATTGCATTATATAAACAGCGGTTGTAGGAAGTATGTTTGTTTCTTTTTCTTATTTGGTAAAATTCAATAACAAATATCTCAAAAATACTTAGTTTACCGTGAACAGCTTATGATTTATTACAAAAGGAATCATCACTATGGCGTAAATACATATTTCAATAATTATTACAGCAATATTCAAATGTCCTTCGAAACTCTACTTTGCAATATAATTGTTATGTGTTTGTTTGAAAGTAGTATTGCCACGCTCGTTGTGGTAAGTGTATGGGTGAACCGTGAATAGCTCTGTTTGCACTCGTATCTACACGCCCTATTTCACAAACCTGAAATAGGCTACTTTTTGTGTTTTATCACAATTACAGATTTTTAAAGATACGCATCTTGGTTTCCTTATGTTGTATGGAATAAAATTTCACACTGGGAACCACGTTTTTACGTTAACATTTATAACTCAAAAATAAGAAAGTATAAAGTAATTACGCATGTTTCCGGAAAAATTAAGTTGAATCTCCTCTCACTTGTCGCTCGTGTGGATATAGAATCGCTGGTTCCTGTGCGGTAACAATGTTCTCTGGCAATTTGGTACCTTTTGTCTGGAGAGAATGGAAGATAGTGATGAGGGCGAGATAACCGTGAAGGGGCAGCCCGAGTCACGAGCACGGTTTACCGGAGCGCAGCTATCGCCCAGCCAATCAGCGCACCACGCAGTACCGGCGCGGTAATTGTTAAGCCGTGTTTACAATTGAGAAATTATCAGTTATAATCTATGCCGTTACCGCTGTTCTCGCACACGGAAATACGTCTTCCGGATTTTATATATGAGCAGACTGTTCTTCAAAGCAAACATTTTCTGGCGGAGAAGCGTATCATTTTAAACTATATTCATAAAATATAATCCTATGCAAGCACATACACATGCCTTTTATATATATTTGTTACTTGCATTACTACAAATAACAGTTTCCCACCAACAACACTAATTAGTCACCACCGCAACTCTAGTATTTAAGTTATAAAGTATGATTTATTTTATCGCTTATGTATGACTTCACCCTGAACAAGACGTGCTTATTTCTGTTGTGAACCAACACGTTAAATAACATCCACTGAGTTCTCCTGTACNCTTCACCCTGAACAAGACGTGCTTATTTCTGTTGTGAACCAACACGTTAAATAACATCCACTGAGTTCTCCTGTACTAACCATAATTCTTAAATAAGGGCTTAATTCTTAATTTTTTATTCAGCTTTACCTCTGTATACACACTCTAACTCTTATGTGACCACTTAAACATTCAAATGTGAACCCATTTTTAGTACTGTAGATGTCATAGTTATTGAACCCAATCGTGAACCCAGCGTTTCTTCTATGCACGTCATAATTGTCGAGCAACCGCCCAATTGTTCAATAGCGAAGGCAGCTTGAGCCGCGGGGCCGGACGGGGTTAGATAGCATCGGCCTTGCTAGGTACGCGGAACGCTCTCTACGACACGCCGACACGGCTGCTTTGTTCTAGATGGAGAGAAGCGATGGCGCACCGATGTTTACGGCGACACGGCTCCCGGCTGCGTGCTGTGTGCCAGGTCCCGTGAAATACGACGCGGCATGCTGCATGCACTTTCCTCGCCACGCCGTGATGTTTACAAACTGCCACCTGCACTGATACAGCAGATTCAACGCCGGCCTTGCGCCTATCTCTGGCAAGCATTTCACTCTCACAATTCCTCCGAATTAAACTTTCTCCGAAATTTTGCTGTGTAGCTGAAATAGAAACGTCAGCGTCAAAGGTGTCTAGCTTGCTTGGAACATCAGGTTTATTCATTATTTTTTTCATAACAGTAAAAAATATCTTTTATTTCAAACTTAATAAGCTTTTCCCGCGATTTTGTGTTTTCGTTACATCTTTTAAATAGTAAGAATGTCTTCAAAAAAGCATACATATTTTGAAATAAAAGTGGAATGAGGAGTTGTTAGTAATCGGCCGTGAAAACATGTGGGTCAGGCTTCTTACAATACTTCTTTGTAAAGAATATTTTTACCATTTTAGAGCGCGGCACCAAACAACCAGGCCGAGGAGTGAGCTTACACGTAAGCACGCCGCGTCAAGCTGACCGTGGGAGAAACCTTACTGCCTCAAGTCAACTCCTGCGGATTTGAGAGTTTGCCCCTGCGACTTATTTATCGTCATTGCGAAGCACGTTTTGAGGGGAAACTGCAGTTTCTTTAATGCAAAAGGGAGGTCATTGGGAATCACTGTAATACGCTGCACAACCACTGTTTACCCCTGAGTCGATCCAGTCAAAACAGTGGCGTCGACTACATTGCGATGTAGAGCTTCGACTTGCAGCCTAGTGCCATTACAGCAAAATCAGTTCAAACAATAATACAAATTTGAAAAGAATATACGTTAGTCGATGTTGCATAGGTAATTTTTTTTATTAGATCTCGGTGACATTAACATAAATTAAACAATAGCGTGATTTTAAATGTAGTGACAAAACGCCATCTAGTGAAAATGTTTTCAATATTGATAAATAACGATATTACTATCGTGATTTTGAGTTGCGATTGAGCATGTTCTTAGATTATAGCTCTCTGAATTTAAGAATACTTTTAAGAAGTTTCTAGTCTAACTATTGATTTTTTTTTCNATGTTCTTAGATTATAGCTCTCTGAATTTAAGAATACTTTTAAGAAGTTTCTAGTCTAACTATTGATTTTTTTTTCTAAGAAACTGTTAACCTTGTGTTTAATAATTATCTATTTTTATAGTATTTTCATGAGATTTATAGTTCATATAATGTATATTAGAACAAAATTGAAGGGTGTTTTTTAGTAAAAAAAAACTAAATGTTTGCCTAAATATATTCACGGATTTTCTACACCAATTGACAACTCTTTTTAATAGACAACGTTATTTTTTTCTGCTGACAGACTCGCTGAGATTGTATAACGCAATACCAACTATTGCGAAATTCGTATGGTTTCATATAATTGACATTTGGTCAATAGACTTGCCAATTTTTTTAAATTGCAGAAACTTTACTTTACAGAACTCGTACAGTAAAAACCAAGTAATTGTAAAGAATCAGACAGAGGACTAAACATTTTTTTCTCGTGTAATATTACAGATTACGAAAAATAATTTATGAATACTATTAATGTGGATTCAGTAAATTACGCTAAATCATTAAAGTGATTGTGTACAGAAATGATTTGCATTTTCGAAAAAAATAATAGTTATAAACTGGCATTGTATAAGTAAGAACATAAAATGAGACGTCCTCATTCATTTAAGTATTTGTGTAAGTAACGATAAAAGAGAAAACCAATATTCATAATAATGTATAATAAGATATAGATGTCACTTATGTTTCATTTACTTCAAACTGTCGAGGTTATTTCGTTGTAACAATTTTTTTTTTTTAGTTTAATCATCTATTGAGAGTTTTCTATGTTTAATAAGACGCTCATCCTGGTGAGTAAATACATCTCTTCACACCCACCCCCTTTTTAACACTAAAAATTACACATACACATTTGCTATAGTCTATTCACGGTTTCTTCACACTTTTTGAAACAAACCTTTAAATAATCACCCCATATATGACGTGTTTAGTTATTTACCATATGTGCCATGTATCACAAGCGTTTTATATATCTATTAACATGAAGGTATCTTATATTTTATAATATTTCATTTATACTAAATATGAATTAAAAACAGTGCAAAATATGTGTTTTGGTAATGCTTAGTAAGAAGTCGTTCTTATGCTAAATATTATTACAACTGAGAGCGCACGAATTTTCTAGACTAAGCTAAGCTTAGGTTGCATTAGGCGGAGGAATATCATGGAAAACTTTAGAAGAGGTTTAGAAAAGTGTGAAATAACCGTGAGGAGATTATACATATGATACTGATGTAAGTTACTATTTAAACTGTTAAAACTTTAATAAAAATTTCCTTAGTTAGGTTCTGTCTAGTTATACTGAAGTGGAGCGGAGAGATTTGGGCTGCTCTCAACAGAGTCGTTTCAGTTCGGCGTTATATTTTAATATTCATTTTAAAAGATTCAAACAATTTTTGCATGATGCTGAAGAAGACAAAAATATTGTCAGGGAAAAATAAATGTAAAGTGTAGAGTAATAAAAAAGATTTTACGCACTTTGACAAGTAAAACGCTAAAGCAATTAATAAACGAAAGGCCATGACATAAACACATATACGTAAATAAACTTGGACGAGATACCTACATATACAAACGTGAATATATTGCATTCAGTTAGACGGGCAAACTGAGTACTGGTTGCAGGTCCATAGGAAATAGGAAGGTATAAGTAACTACTTATAACCACACTTCTTAAATGCGAACGACATTCCTGACTATGCACAAGGATCCGTCTCCCGCCTGAGGGCATAGCAATGCATGTCAAAGGGTGTGTTCAATGTACAGTGCAGGCGTGGGCAGTGTAGGTTACGAAAGTTGCCTCCACTTCAAATGGCGAATGGTGAGATGAAAGCGCCTGCATTGGCACAGCGAAAGGAAGGAGTATCCCGGAAAAGCCACCGTATCGAAATACGCCAGTCACATTTTCATTTAGTGGCCACATGCTTATGAAATAATCTTTCAACTACGTCCACCTAACAGATCTTTTACGAATTTATGGATTACAAAAAAAAAGTACGAGGGAGCGTTTGGGGCTACTACGCTACGCACATCAAATGCCAACTTAACGTCTCTACTCTAACTCGTATTACACTGACGTGGCATCCAGTCGTTTCGTTTTGCAGCATTACAGTAANCAACTTAACGTCTCTACTCTAACTCGTATTACACTGACGTGGCATCCAGTCGTTTCGTTTTGCAGCATTACAGTACCAAATAAGGCACGTGTTAACTAATTATTATTTTGAAGAAATATTTGCAGAAAATTTTACTGTTCTTGTATATGCAAACTCCGCACACAACACTTCTTAATTTGGGAAAGCGAAAGTGTTCCAGATATGTGAATGTGATATATCAGAGCACCTCAAAGAAGATAACTAAAATTACTGGTAGCATGCCCCGAGTTACTAGTTTCTGATGGATTCCACTTGATTGTATAACAACTGNAAGATAACTAAAATTACTGGTAGCATGCCCCGAGTTACTAGTTTCTGATGGATTCCACTTGATTGTATAACAACTGTGGTGTAGTTGTCAAAATACTCGCCTCCCACGACGGTGAATTGAGATTTCCTGTAGAGTAAAACTTGGATTTTCACATGTGGGGAACATGGCAGACGTTGTCGCTGACCTGTGGGTTATCTCGAGGTGGGCCTACTCCTATTACCGTACCACTGCATTCAGTCACTCATTTGTAAAAAAAACTCTCATCACGGGGACGAGGTAGTTTAGAGGCTATAGCGTTCGCCTCTCACCAGGGCGAAACGGTTTCGATTGCCAGCGGGTTCGCGCCCGGATTTTCGCACGTTGGAATCGTGCCGGACGATGCCACTGTTTGACGGTTTTTTTTCGGAGATCTCCTGTTTCTTTGCCCTTACATTCCCTATTCACCTCGCTACACCCTCATCGGCTCTCAAGAACTCGCTGCTAAGAGCTGCCCAAACCTCTACACTCCACTCAACTCTCGTCTCATCACCGATGCTGAAAACCTTAGCGTATATAGCCACGTGATCTAATATATGAAGAAAAACAGAAAGTGAGTTGATTCAATCACTGCCGGCTGTGTAGGAAGTGAGTCGCCAGACATGTAAACATACATAACATGGCCCAAAACACGTACATCACCACAACTACCAACTTGTTTACGAAACATCCAAATTTCGTCACCTTACTCCATTTTAATCTTCTTACGAGAAAACAAAACAGGAACTTGAGCTACAGAAATAATAGCACTTTGATTTATTACACTTTCATGAACAGCGAATGTCTTCCAACATATAGTGTCTCTCACATATATTTGGCTGAAGTAGTTCACACAACCAACAGGTGAGTTGTGAGCATGACGATACAAGCAATTATCCAAACTGTAAGATCCATGATAAGCAGTCATACCTGTCATACCTGTTTTTCGGAATATAGGAAGTTATAATACTGATGTTGCAAAGGATGATAATGTATTTGTCAAGCAACTGACTCAAACTCAAGAAAGTTACGTTCTTCTGACCTTTATGTACAAATTTGCTCTACAGGATATGACTGCTTATCCTGAATCTTAGAGTTTGGAGATTTCCTGGTATCGTGATACTCACAAAACACCTGCTGTTGGTGTGAACTACTTCAGCCAAACAGATGTGAGAGACATTATATGTTGGAAGAGATTCGCTGTTCATGAAAGTGAAATAAATCCAACTGACGGTATTCCATTCCCATCGTAGCCAAGCTCCTGAGTATACTACAGCGAAAAGTGCTTCACTTTAAATCTGAATACGGGATATCAATCAGTAGATTTATTTTATATAATCTTCAGTTAATGAGCTGTTATATAATGGCATACCTAAGGACTGCACTGAGGTTTTACTACTTGTGCAGCTCACTTAGAATCAGTGTTAATCAGTTAATCAGTATAATACACGGTTACACCAGTAAATACCAGCAATTAAATTGATCAGTAGAAATTTACTGATTCAAGTGAAGCAGTTTAAAAGATCGGCAGTCAAATTCACTGATTTGTAGCAATTTTAACTATTTTAGTTTTAGAGTATTGATGTATTTATCCATTAAAATACTGATACGTAGCTCACGATAATACAAGAAAGTAAAAGAATTTGACTTATGAAAAGTAAGAGTTAGGAAATCCCTTCATATACGGACGTCTCTAATTATGCCTATTGACATTTTTTCGGGGTTGAGTAAAGCCACTGTCGGGAAGTACCAAAACATCGTTTGTTGTCCTTTCATCACAACGAGTACGCTGACAAAATTACAATTTCATAAACGAGATTTGGTTCGTTGTAGCAACTTGAAAAATTTATTAATCCATTTCTGACAAAGCTATGCTTCAAGTCCCTTCATATATTCTGGCCGTCTCGCCTTCTGGCAAGGTAAACTAATTATCAGTACGTAACATTGCTGGTCGACAGCAACTAGACGTGGCGAGCGAAGTGAACGGCCGAACTTAACTGCTGGTTTGAGCGGCAACTCTCATGATGTAAATCACAGCCTCGAGCTCATGTAACCTTTACGTGGCACGCGAACGTTTCTACCAGGAACCTCAATGCTTAACGCCAAGCGTGACAAAAATTCTGTGAAGAAGAAACTTTACAGGACCAGAATTAAGGACCTAGAGCTACACGGACATTCCACGAGCAGTTTGACATCAAGTCTTTGGATTTCCACGTGGGTTTATATTATTGGTTAATTACGTAACTGTTATTATAGTTGCGTTATTGACTCCATGCGCGAAAAGATAACACGACTCTTTGTTACAGATTTGAAACTGAAAATAGTCCTTCCGTGCGGAATCGAAAATATGATCAGCGAAGCATATGTGATCTGTACACAGCCATTTATTGTCTCGGTGCTCATAACATCACGCACTATGTAAACAACAGTGATGTGAAAAGCCGATATAAGTAAGGTGCCTCCATTGATAAAGTGAAATGCAAAAATTAGCGCCTCCTGACAAGACGGGATCGCTAGTATTATCGTGTTTCGTCGCTGGGATGATGTTGCACAATGCTCAGAATGTAGAAGAGAAGGACTATAGAGGCGAGAAAAAGGAGCGCATTCCGGAAAAGCGTTCCGAGCTCTGAAATTGCGCGACAAGTTTCCTGCCCTTCATTAGTCAACTTGTAAGATCCAGTCCAGTCAAGTCAGTGAAATTATACTGCAAACCAGTTATAACATCTTCACTTGATTTGCATGACTGAATTTCGCCTATTAAACTGTGATTTGTATAGACTTAACTACGAATTATATTATCCCACTTACTGATTCTAAGAAATTTATCTTATTTAGTTATCGGTAACATCTCGTTTACTGAATTTGCATTGGGGTATCACTTCACTAGGTTAACATTAGTATTCCATTTTAAATGCGTGCACTGGTAAAAACATTATGTACCAATTCAGATTGCTAAGGTGAGATAATAGTTTTCTATCCTATTTACCATCGAGGCCCTCATTCCTGCTTACGCGACGTAGTAGACAAAAGCTTAAAAATGCTACTGCACACATGAAGTGAAAATTGTGTAAATACTGTGACGAGTATTGAACACAGCCAATGAGTTTAAAGAAAAATATTGTAAAAGCGAGTAAAGGGTCCTACCACTTTTAAAAGACTGTCTGCAACGCGCTTTAACCATATTTTATTATATGATAATTCTCACAGAGATAAATCACAAAATAAAGAGAAAATTTGCTCTTTGCTATAAGAAACCTGTAATCAATCTTGTAATCGATGCATTTTNTTCTTATTTAGTTATCGGTAACATCTCGTTTACTGAATTTGCATTGGGGTATCACTTCACTAGGTTAACATTAGTATTCCATTTTAAATGCGTGCACTGGTAAAAACATTATGTACCAATTCAGATTGCTAAGGTGAGATGATAGTTTTCTATCCTATTTACCATCGAGGCCCTCATTCCTGCTTACGCGACGTAGTAGACAAAAGCTTAAAAATGCTACTGCACACATGAAGTGAAAATTGTGTAAATACTGTGACGAGTATTGAACACAGCCAATGAGTTTAAAGAAAAATATTGTAAAAGCGAGTAAAGGGTCCTACCACTTTTAAAAGACTGTCTGCAACGCGCTTTAACCATATTTTATTATATGATAATTCTCACAGAGATAAATCACAAAATAAAGAGAAAATTTGCTCTTTGCTATAAGAAACCTGTAATCAATCTTGTAATCGATGCATTTTCTAAATTCTTCTTTTCTCAAACATATTGTATTTTTTTGTTTTTATTTTATTAGCAAGAAGATAATATAATTTTTTAAATCAGATATTGTAGTGGATTTTTGCATGTGCCCCTTGTCAGGCACAATGGCCTCTTGTGTACAATAAACATGTAACCACAAAACTGGAATATTTTTGTTTTCCTGTGACAGGGCTTATCCCAGAAAGCAATGTAGATACTAATTACGCAGCCTTATTTGTTAATTTAAAATTTAATCGAATAAATGTACCTCCTACGTGTATTTCTTGCCAGAGACTTCTTAGTCAGAAGAGAGAAAGTTGCTTAGTGACGCTAGCAACGAAGAACAAGGTATCCTGACCAACATGTCATAAAGGAAAGCGGAGGTGAGTAAACAAAAATCGCTTATACCCTTTTTATCTCTCTCTGTCTCTCTCTGTCTCTCTCTTTCTCTTTAGCATATCGACATGTACTGGATAAGGTCGTAAAGATAATGTGTTTCCATTTAATTTTCATTTTTACCTCAGATGTTAATAATTCATACCACGGCCTAGCACTTAATCGCCCGCGTTTTTACGTAGGCCATGGTTGAACTACATTCAGAAACAGTTACTTTCATGCATGCGTGCCATCATAAAATCAATGTTTTTTGTGCCTAAAATTATAAAGCCACTGATTACAGTTCAGTCAGTTCATTAGCTCGAATTAATACATATCTTTCGATTTGTGATTTCGAATTGCAGAGGACTTAACTCTGTAAGCCCGTGAATTTAAATATATTTTTAAAAATTTTTAAATTAATGTTTACATATTCGACTTAAAAACAAATAAGTGTACATTCATCGCTTACTATAAGGGCGTAACTATATTTGTTAAATTCAAAAAATTAATTTTTATTATACTTTCAAGTGAAGAAACGGAACGCATCGTAATTTCCTATTACGCAACAGACCTGTCTGTATGCTGTTAGAGTTTGTCGCCGAACATTTCCGTGTGCAACAGCTTGCGTAATTTCCGTACGCGATTTTTACGACAGCGCAATTGGAGCGCCATTTACCTCCTTCGACGTAAGAGCTGGTCTCCTGTTCGTTCCTGCCGTGCGTCGTCGCAAGGGAATTGCTGAGCAGGTGAAATGCGTGGTGAGTTATGGTCGCAGCCAGTGCCGGAAACCGAAGCTCTGATCACGAAGGGGCTCGGCCATTTTGTGTCCTCGGTGGAGGGGTTAGGCGGGCTGCGTCATTACCGTCCTAGGTCCACCGTGTCTTGAGGGCCACCGCGGTACGGACTCTGCACGCGACCGCTGTCTCTCGCAGAAAATAATTGCCCCCGCCTTTCAAATAGCCGACTTCCTCGCTGGCCGGTTCTCCAAACTCTCACAAATTACCCCCTTTTTCACATCCGACGTCTCGCAGCGCGCGCCGAGTGAAATATTGCGACAGTATCTAGAACGGTAGGTAGAACCTAGATCGCTCACGAGAAGACCGGAAACTGCGAAGTGATACTTTGGTTGTTACGATACTACCGATGATGTGATACTGGATGTATTGTGACACTCCGAACCGGAAATTAGAAATGTTAATACTGAAAAAATAATATTCTATATTATTTACTATTGGTTATTTATAAAATTATTGTTTTAGGAAACAGCATATAGAAAGAAAAATATTGATTTTCGGTTTGTCGGTATACGATATTTTATGTATTAAAGGACTTGACAAATGTAAAATTGCTTTTAATATTACATATTGAGGACACGAGGCATTACGGAAAGAAGTGGCCCCTGTTTTCGGTGAATGTCGCCAAAATAAACATATACATTTTTTAATGCAATTTTTGTATTTGAAACAGAACTTATTAAAAGATGATTTAAACAAATTGTTATTTCCGATATCTGGAAAAATGTATTTATTTCAATAAAATATCATTGAAATGTATTGACGATTTATATCGATACCGTTGATATAATATCATAATTTCGATATATCGATATTAATTCAAGATCCCTACGGGAACTATTCCAAAACATAACGATATTACGATACTGGAGATATCACACAACTGATGTTGCGCCCTGCATGTAATTATAGATAGGCTATTATTAAATGGTCACAGTATAGAATCTGATGTATTATACAGACTTTTGTGATACATAGCCACGTGTTTACAGTATTACAAGGCAGTAACATGTAATTTCAGTATGCACAATATTATCATTTACATACATGAAAGCAATATTGAAAAACTGGGTAGTGCACAGGAGCTTACTAATAACATCCGGTGTCCATGTGTGTTAAAACCTGAAACTGCAGCACCCGGGTAGTGAAAATAACTTCGTATAAAGAGCTGAGTATCTACGGATAAACAAAAGAAAACATTAACGTCACGTTGAATGACGAACCCGTAACATTTTGGTTACCTGGTAAGCTCATTTATTACGTAACAGGAATATTAGTGTACTACCTACGATACACGGATGAATGTTCATCGTTAGAAGATTTTCACGAGCCTTCATTACTTTTAAGACCAGCAGTAATAAATAGCTACAAAGCTTATTCCTTGTAACAGACCTATCATTAAATGGTAGCGTCACCGTCAATTACTTCGAACTTCTGCAGTAATGAGAGATGAGAATAAAGAATTCTTAGAGACGAATGTGTGTACATGCTATGTACTAAGTTCACATTTGTAGTTGTCTCTCCTGCATCTGACGGTACCCTCCAGCGAGCCTGCATCTAGAATGTTTCTTTGTTTCGTGTAGTGTTTCATTGTTTATTTGTATTTATGACCCACGACACAGGGCAGCCGACGGATCCATTATTTTGCCAAATGTTCTGATATAACATATAAAAAACTATATACTGGCAAACAATTTATCCAAATGGGTAGAACTGGGAAGCATTATGAGATGCCCTTGTTTTAATTTCGTCAAGTTTTACATTATATTAAATATTATTTTCCAGGACTATATATTCATGGATTACGAAGGGAGAGCTATCTAAACATGTTAAGCGTAGCGTGATTTCACTCACTGCAATACGACTCGATAGATGTAAATTTAATTTGCTCGCACCAAGAGGCGGGCAAGAGACACGAACTGGCAACCAGTTGCTCGGAGCAACTTAATTAACTGTGAATCACGGTCAAGTCACCGGCATTCAGTGATTGTAGTAATCAGCGAGGGTTCAGTGATCCCAGCGGAGCAATTTTCACTGAGCCGCCAGGAAGTTTCACTGGTTTGGAGAAAATTTCTCTTATTTATTTTTATAATGCAGAAACTTCGCCGATCCTCCAGCCAGTGCAAGCTGGACAGTGGCAATTTGGAAAACGAAAGTACAGCAACTTTCTATGGGCCCGGAGAAACTTGTTCGTGTCGTTACCATAAGTGTGAACCCGACAATCTTGGACAGAGTGCCGGAGCAAATACTTTCAAGGTTACGGAAGCCACCCAGATAGAAAACCAGTGGCGTGCTGACCCCAAATTAATACATCGCTGACTTCATCCTCTCGGAGGCAGCCAACTTACAAGTAAGTCTGCACAGCCGCGGTATTAAACGTCGCAATTACTTGTCTTCAAAAATAAATATTTATTCTTAAATTTAAAGCATCTGTTTGTGTAATTGGTCACCGTATACGGCGAAGTGTCACACGCTAATGTGGTAAAGACCTTGGGCTGGAGATCATTCACATTCAGCCTCTAGTATGGATCAGTTTATGAATACCAGTATATGGCCTAAATACTTTCGAGTCCACTGCAGTATCGTCGTTTTTGGACCTATGCGCGTAACAGTGAGACAACAAACCAAAACCCTTGCGTTTATTTATAGTTAAAAATGAAATAGCCATTAAACCAAATTTAAAACTGACTCCAGGGGAAACTAGTGTTGCCTTACGAATTATTACGGAACTGATATTAATTGACAGGTTCGCTGTACGCCTTACTATGAAACATCTAAAGTTGTAAAATGGTGGGTAATTGTGAATAGTGACAATCTAAAAAACTGTAAGGACTTAAATTAAATAATGAAGCACAGAATTTTTCCACGTGGTATTTAAATTAACTTATTAAGTTTCCAGAGCAGTTCAAATGAACGTAACTATATATTTTTTGTAATGCACTAAGTAATCTTTTAGTGTTAAACGCTTGCTTTCCTTTTCCATTTTGTATATTTTTATAATAATTGAGCCAGGATCTTAATAATATTTGAAATTAAATAATTACTCTGTCGCCTGTCTTGAAAAGGTGTGATATACTGCAGACTAGCTGTGCCCGCAGCTCTGCTTCCGTGGACTACAGAACTATTGTTTAGATTTTTTTTTATGAAGTTGTATTTTACTTAGTGTTAATCTTCTATACTCTATACCTATTATAAAACTCAACGTCTCGGTGAAATAAATGGTAAAAACGCTTATTAGTATTTCTCTGTTATAGATAGATAAATGCTACCGCTGAGTTTTTTTAGGTCTTTTTATTCTACACGATTCCTTACTAATTGATATTGTTCCATCTTTAACGGGTTTGATGGCGTATTGCAAGAGAGCGAGCTGGCGCCAAACTTTTTTCCGACTTGATTCATTATTATAGTTACTGCCTATTCCTTGTGTTACTTTACGTAACAAAATATATACTAAAACTTGGCCAAAGAACATAGCTATGAATTTAAAAAAACACTTAAATCGGATAAGTTGTTATCGAGTGATAAGCGCACTAACAGACAGACAGAGAGACGTTGAGTTTTATAATATGTATAGATGTAGGGCGTAGTTTTAATTCAAAACCCGTTTACACATATTTTATAAAATTATAATTAAATTGTTTTATTTTATGTTTATAACTAATAGTTGTAAATTGATACCTTCTGTAAAAATTATCGTACCATCCGTACAAAGTTTTACTGCGTGGGAAAAAAAGGCAGCCAGGACGTCGTGTACACAGGGCACGACTATGGCTATTCACCCAAAAAAAACTGGTCCCAAGTTGATTTCATTGATGGGCGTTTATATTATAGCTTCGTAGCTGAAATAAAATGACGGGTTTTTTAGAGCTATTTGGTTTATAATCAATAAATAATTTATTTCTGAAACTTACAAATCCATTTCGGCAAAATTCTAGTTAAGTAGGCTAGTAAGTAGGCGAATTTCGTACTGAGCTAAAACAAAATTGTATAAACGAAGGGAAAAAACACGCACGCATGTACGCGTACACTCAGACGCACATTACTTTTCCGGTATTCGAACCCCAAACCTCGTGGCCAAAGAGTTATGCCCTAGCGAACTCTGTCATGGAGGTCACCGGTCCAATATTTCTTAGAAGACTTGGCTTAACGGCGTCTCTCCTCCGTTTATTGGTCAGCTACAACCTCACGGCTGTGAAAACTGGTTTAACGTGGCTACCAATATTCTCGGAATTTGATAATGGCGGGTGTTCAGTCCAAGGGGTCGTCTGGATGCCCAAGTCGCACACTAGACAGTCGTTTAACACTTACTTCTACAGTATGAAACCAAAGCGAGCCGGGTTTAATTACCGGCGGGGATGGTCCCGGATTTGCACACATGGGAATCATGCCAGACCATGTCGCTGGTCGGCAGGTTTACTCAGGGATTTCCCGTTTCCCCCGCCTTTGCATTCCGGCACTGATCTATACTCAACTGGCTTCACCCCCATCGGCTCCCAATCCCCGATGTTAGGAGCCACCCAAACCTCTTTACTCTCCACAGTATGAAGTTGAAGAGACAACATGGCACCTGGTTCTGAAACCAGAAATCTAAACCGGAAACTTTGAAATGTACAAAAATTAATGTTTATAACATGAGGGATTTGCGTAATATATATGAAGAAATCCTCAATTATACAAGGGGATAACTCAGATTAAAATGAGCTGAAAAGTAAAAGACAACAGACTCGAATCTCATAATCTTAGGTACGTTGAAGATGGGGGAGAACCATCACTTGTCCTCTCTCCTGTCTAAACGAGTGTGACGTCTTAACAAATATTGTCACCGGAGTGCCAGTTTTGGTTAACCAGTCAGACGGCTTGACGACTGGGCTCGATTGCAGGTGTTACGGTACTTCGCCGTTGTTGGTGTGTGGCGATTTTCTAGTCGGAGATTCTCCAGGTAATTTCCAATGCGGAAGTCGGCATTCAGAGGTACCGGCACACATCGTGCTTGAAGTCTGTCCGTTTGAACCACTTTTCTGAGGTGGTATGAGGCACAATCTCCGGAATATGTAGATATAAAAATGCTTTAAAGAGAGTCAACATTATTTCTGTAAATCTTTTGTGAAACTGCGAATTAATGTTTACTTAACGTACCTCATTAGCGCAATTACAAGAGTACCTATTGTATCTCTGAGTAAATACTTTTATTAGAATTGAAATTTAATTACTTTATTATAGTAAGTTAGAGGTACATGCGATGATTCTGCCACGTCAATTTAGTTACTAAATATTCAAATAATGGGTAGAGTCCCTGGTGAATTGTGATGAAGCTGTGCGTAGTTTGACAAGATTGTATCACATGAGTTTCAGATTTCCAAGGATATTTTCTTGAGTGCTGAAGACAAGTTGTACTGACTGAACATTTTAGCATCGCTATAAACTATTATCACATGTTTTTGATATAATTTACAATAATTTGCTTATTTTGCCAAACAATCATTTTTTTTACAAATTTTTTACAGAAAATATTTATTCTGCTAGGATTTAGTTTAAATTCCAGGTTACCCACAGACGTAACTATGTACCATTTTTACATCTGTTTACTCTCGTTTAGAAAATAAGCCACCTAACGATCAACTTTCTTGCCTAAAGCTAATGCATTAATGTGGAGTCGCTAAAATAAAATCATGAATAATTCTGTCCTTCTAGTTTTACCCAATGCAGTTCCAGTCGGATGCCGTTTCATTGTAGTCTGTACCTCAGTGGAGCACACTCGCATGACTGACTGCTAAAAGTGTGACATTAAAATCACGTATCATATGTCGCAAGTCCCCCCGCCTATCTAGAGCTTCGGGAGAAGGGTGAAGAATTCATTTGTTCCCGCTTCAAGCCTCTTTGTGCTCCTGCGCGAATTTGGCATTTTATTCTCCGCGGACGTGTGGCTGAAAGAAACTGGCACGTTTACCTGTAATATGATGCAAGCTCTGGTGTCTGGGTTAGGAATTGCTTCAGAACACCAGGGTTTGCGGAGTGACAGAAAGTTAAACGATGGGTGTTCAACCAGTAGACTAGTTTGGAAGCCCAATTCTTACTATGCAAGATGATTCTTCAGTGATCGGAATTCCTGAATTCGCGGGAGAGCACCGGGGAGAATTTTTCACGAGTTTGAAAAGCCCACTCAGCTAGCAATCAAACTTGTATTAGAAAAAATTTCCTGTTTACAAATTTTTACACAAAATATATTTTTTTCAAGATTTTAATTTAAACCGCTGGCTGTCTGATAACGACGCCGAACAGAGTTAAATAGCGATGGAGTTTTGAAACCAAGGAAAGCTGATTCTCATACATACCAATTTTGACGCCATGTATTAAATTCCGTACTAACGCCCATTATAATCAGATGTTGAAGAGTTCTTGGCATCAATCCAAAACACAGGGGAAGTCAAATAACGATCTCATTTTTCAAGGCTGTAAATGTGCCAAAATTAACTATTCGCTGATATACAAAGTTCCATCTTTGTGTGATACTGTTTCTTAAAGGTTTTCGCTTCTTTGCAATTATTTTTTTTGTGTTTGGTGTTTGTGTTACTGTGTTCTATGAAATTCAAAATGGAATGAAAAAACTAAGGCATACAATTATAAACTTGAAACAAATTGGATGAAATCAGAAAGGCCATTTGTACCTCGGTTGCATGATAATTTCTTAAATGTTGTGAACGGTGAAGTGGCAGACGCTTGTCACATCAGATGAATGGATATCTGCTCAGTCATTATAATATTTCGATGGTAGTCAACGAAAACTGTAATGAGCTTTTGGTACCACATGCAGGATTTACGCCTGAGAACGGAAGGAGTAATGAAATGGAACCTCAGGTATTTCAGTTACATACCTGGACTGATGATGCTTGTCAATGCCAGGAGAGATTGTTTGGATCTAATTAGTTCATTATCATTCTAGGTAAATTCTTGTGAGGACTGTCACTTGTGTAGGGGGGGATGCCCCCTTACCATCCCCTTTCCGGTGCCACTGCGTCAACTGACTATAAACTGGGGGCGTGGGAAAAGGGCAGTCAGAATGCGGCGACCGTGTACCTGCCAGTGCAGCAATATGGCGTGTGTGTATGTGTGTGTAGTAATTGTTTACTAACTCGGGAGGGGGGGCGCTCCACTTTTCCCGCGTCGCGTCGCTCAAGTTCAAGAGCGCGCTCCGGGGCTAGCTGGTGGGCGGCCCGCCCGGGAGAAAGTACCCCGCGAGGAGGCGTGCTTGCTGTCCACGGAAGACCACCTGACTCCCGACAGCCGGCATGCCCCGCTCGCACCGCCTGCAGTGCATTTGTGAAGGGGGCTGCCAAGGACCACCTCTTATCCCGAATACTATAAGAAGTTGTTCGCAAATTTACATTGACGTTTACGTTCATATGTAGGCTGTTCACGGTTGATGAAGCACTTCTGCAGTCAACCTTTGGAAACTGTCGCTGCCCACAACGCATGCTTTAATGGACTCATTGACTGGCATGTGCCAGGTAAAGTTGGTAACGATGGAGGGAAAGGGTAATGCTATGTTTTGAGGCTTGGCTTCACCCCTTTTGCAGAAATTCTTCGTTTCCGCGTCATAATTTCTTATTCATAGTGATTACCGGTACTGACATTGTTATAATGCAGAAAACTTACATTTTACGAGTTGTTTTATAATTTTTGTGCGTAATTTTAATTGTGTGCTATCTGCTTGTTGTAAAAAGTCAAGTACAAGCATATATTTTTATCAATAAGTTTCTGCCTTTTTGCAAGTAGGAAATAACACACTGTGAAAATTAGACGCAAACGTATTAAAAAACTAGTAAATTGTAAATTTTATTTTATAAAACATTTTCAATAATACATTAGAAACTTAAACTATGACATGAAAACGACGAATTTCTGTAAAAATATTTGAAGTCAAGTCTTAATGTTAAATTAAAAGTGCTATGAAAACATTTGTGAATAATCAAATCATTTCCTTTGCTTTATGTTTTTTTTGTGCATATCAGTGTAAGAATGACAAAATTTGTAGAATATTGACTTTTCTAATGATTTCGCAGTTTTATTTAATCGATGCAAGGATAAAGTGATCAGGCTCATGGAAATGTTAAATTTTACATTAGGTGGAATAATACACAATGCGTACAAAAGAAGAACTTAAGCATGACTTTCAAAGGTGTTCAATTTACCATGAGCAGTCTATATCTATAGTAAGAGAGGGCAGAGAGACAATAATTTCTTCCCAATTAACCATGGTAACGATTTTGAATTTTTCCAGGAAAGAGGCAAATGCATTGTGAAATTCCCAGCTATGTATAGTGGAATTTCTATATTATTCAACCTGATGTATGTATGGCGAATTTCCCATTGTAAGTGTAGGTTAAAATCTTCCAATACAGTTTCGGAAGTTTACCAGGAAATATTCTACAGTTAGGCCAGGAAACTGGACTGGAGTTGGGAATTAACGTTCACCTTACGCTTCATGCCTGGCCACTGGAAACCAACAGCTACATTCCATCATTCAATGTAGCTGATCAAATGTAATCTAAACCAAAACACAGCTAGGATTTATTACGTTTGAATTTAATAACGGACGTCTTACACACAAAACTAACCTAGGCCTACAGTAGTATATTCAAGGCCTATTCAACCCTTTCTCAATTAAACTTTAAAAAAAGTAGTGAAGATAAATTTTTGCAATATAATTTTTTCCTTAAAAACTATACTCTATAAGTAAAATACATTTTCATTAATATTAACGTATTTTATTATTATTTTTCTAAATTGACGTTTTTTCATTTATCTAATTTGTATAAAAAGTATAATATTTTGATGACTGATGACTGGTACAAATAGTTAATATACAGACAATTATAAAAAAAAAATTTACTTACTGTATTTCTGTTTTCAAGTGCAAAATTTCAATCTCATTTCGTTGTTATAGGCTACATAAAATAAATTATCGACTATCTGCATAGCCCATTAACACATGGCGTTGGTTTCTCCTTGCATTTTATTCGAGACTATCCTACGTTTTATTTACGTGTGGAACTTGAGCGACCTCGGCCACGGACTCTACCGATAGGTAGGTGATTCTTGAACGTCTTGGGTACAGCAACGTCATTAGAGACGCAGCGACTTGCTTAGACAAGCAAGAACGAGTGTTGGGGGGGGGAGAGGATGGAAGTCATTGGCCATAGTCTGCAGTAAGGAACAATCCCAGCATTCACCTGAACCAATCACGAGAAACCGTGGAAAACCGTTATAAGAATTACCGGACTGGGAATCGAACTCGGATCCTCCAGAATACCAAAATGCGAGTCCAGTGATTTACCACAGCACTACGTCGCTCGGTCGGCCTCTCCCGGATTTTGGGCGAATCATATTTGTTCATTACTATAGTAATTACACGTATCTCAATAAATAAATGTTCTCGGAATACGTCCTTTTGCCAGAAAAGATTAAAAACCAATCGCCAAAGACAGTATTTTTTCTACTTTCATCGTATTAAGTGTATTCAATAAGAAAAGGTGGGCAAAAATCGTTAAACAAATTTCTATTTTCGAAACTTGCCTGCGCAGTTTCCTTAATCCATAGGAAAAAAGTACAACCAACAGGGAATAGTTTTCGTTGCGTCTAATAAAGTCCCACTGCTGCGAATCGAATTTGCTCACTGCAGTGCACTTACGGAAACACTGCACGCCTTGCGTGTAGGGGCGATGTGGCGCTGGGCGCACGCTTTAGTGTCGCCCGTATCGCTCCCTCGCTTCTGGCCATTAAACGCGCATAGTTTAGTTCGTTATTTTTATTACCAAGATTCCAAAATAAGTGCTGGGCAACAAATTAGACGCTGTCTTGTTACTACCGTATTCTTTAAATTTCATTTTGGTACGTGCGTTTACTAGAATGATTTTCAAAATATAGTAATTTGTTGTCCAGTTACAAAAATACATTACAGATAAGTGCTATCTAAGGGTTCATTTTCAAACTGCAATTTATTAATGCAAGTGTCCAATATAATTAATATTTATGGCAAGCAATTTGTGGTATCAAATATGTGAACGAACTTATTTATGGGAAAAATCCGCGAACTATCCTCTTTCGGCGAGCAGGAATTTCTGCGCGAGCTCAACATTTTGGCGTGGCTCATGCGGAAAACGAGCTCGGTTTCTGATTGACTGTTCTTGTTTCCCACTCTGCCTGTTCGGTGTTGTCGGTGCACATGTGAATCAGGTACAACAGTTCGAGGTACGTAGGGGCCTAAAGAGTAAAACATGGTGAGCACCCCGACGCCAGCCACCTCGTAGCGGCGGACCGGCCAGTCGCGGCGGCCTCATTCACAAGGGCGCTGCAGACAGAAAACCTTGAAAAGCTGTGGCTCGGACCGTCGTCGCAGTGCTAACAACTGTGAGCAGCGGAGGACCTCGCGTTCACGAGGTCATGGGATCGAGTCCCACTGAGCTGCACTGGGCGGCGATTTCCATCCCCACGTGGGCTTCCATCCCCGTCACAGACAGGTCCTCAAATTCTAAACCACTGATCCTAGATTTGCCCAGATTTTCTGCATAATTAGGATGCATGTAATGCACAAGGTCAAACAATGGTAATTTTTTTAGTTGTATGTAAAACATTGAAATAACGCACGTTTGAAATTCTTGATTATTCTGAATATGTATAATTTTGAACATTCCGGACATGAACAGTTGTCCTTTCGTTTACATGACAATGCTGCTCCAATGCATTTTTGATCACCATGGCTCAAGTGATCGGAAAGGATTTAACTTATTTTGAACTTTCAAGGTCATTATCATAACTTCTCAATGCCCTTGCTTTACATCCGGGGAGGCCACTAATGGAAGTGGATATATATTTTTTTTTATGTTTTCAATATGTGCATACATATTTTTTTTATATTCACATGTATGAAACAACAGTATTCTGGGCAATTGTAAAAAAAAAACATTTTGGAAAATCCAAATGGAGCAAATAATTCTAAAGTAAATCTTATCATTATGTATCTTCATTTAAACAACAGACTGCATAAAATTCGTATTTTCAACTAAACATAAACTTACCAGTGGCGTTTTCTTTAATCGTGCAATCCGTAGTGCAAGGAATTTGTACAAAAACTTTCAGATCAGTTAATAAGTTTATATTAAACATCGGAAATTCACAATAACCAAGCAGTCCTTTGGTGTAAAACGAAATTAAAAATGTAATATTTTATGACCTTGTACCTAAAAATGCATGTAAAGTTTTATCCGGCACCACCAACAAGTTTTTGTGTATACGTGCGTGCATGCCTTCGCGTGTTTGTGTGCGTGTGTGTCACTAGACTGCATGACTGCAGGAATTTTTGTTGTTCGTAGCAGATTTTCACTCTCCCTTCAATAGCTAAAGTAGCTAGTCTTTGTCAGAAGTAACCATGGTCCGAACCGTGGCCATGTGTGCATAATTCTAGTTATTACATTCATACCAGCTGCTTGAAGTCTTGAGTATTTCCCGCTTGTCTAGGAGTATGCAATTCAGCTCAACCTAAAGCCCGAGTAGGTTCTACTCCTACCTCGTGCTACTGACGCCTTAAGGCGCCCGTCTACCTCAAGATATTTTCCACTCTCGAGGCACTTATGGANGAGTATGCAATTCAGCTCAACCTAAAGCCCGAGTAGGTTCTACTCCTACCTCGTGCTACTGACGCCTTAAGGCGCCCGTCTACCTCAAGATATTTTCCACTCTCGAGGCACTTATGGAAGGAAGCGGTAAGGGCGACACTGTCACGTGCGTCAACTGCTCCGTCGCCGCTAAGCGCAATGCCCGAATAGGCGTGCAGGCTTTCCGCCGTAACAAAATTACTANTGCGTCAACTGCTCCGTCGCCGCTAAGCGCAATGCCCGAATAGGCGTGCAGGCTTTCCGCCGTAACAAAATTACTTATAGGACTTCAAGCGGCGACCCTACAATTTTATTGGTGGTATGTTTAATGTTTACAGACGAGTTAAGTGCAATGCTTTATACAAGTTTCGCTGATATTTACCCACAATATTTAAATATATAAATATCAGACAGTGNTGCGTCAACTGCTCCGTCGCCGCTAAGCGCAATGCCCGAATAGGCGTGCAGGCTTTCCGCCGTAACAAAATTACTATAGGACTTCAAGCGGCGACCCTACCATTTTATTGGTGGTATGTTTAATGTTTACAGATGAGTTAAGTGCAATGCTTTATACAAGTTTCGCTGATATTTACCCACAATATTTAAATATATAAATATCAGACAGTGTAATATTTGGTTATGTTGAAAGTATCATAAGCGTGCTTGAAATAAACGTGATGTGTTGAAAGTTGTAATTCGCCCTGGCCGAAAGTTTTATATCATTTCCTGTTCAAAGTGACTGTGCACACGTGAAATAGTTTGTTTCAAAACCGGCAGGTATCACAAATAAACTGCAAATCAATTTATGAGCCAGGCAAGGTACCTTAACGATACGTTACGGCAAGCCGAGCAAAAACACTGCTGAACGCTGGGTCGGGATCACGCAAAGTATAGTTTGTTCTTAGCAAATTTATCAAAATCCTACAGTAATACACACAGAGTAAAAAGAAACCAATTTCAGATGTTATTTAAGTGAGTAACGTTTCTGACCACATAACATGCAACGCGAGATCATTTCATTGTTCCTTTGCATGTTTAATGTTGATTCAAAGTCGTCCAGGCAGTTCAGATGAGCTGAAATTCGAACGTAAACACGTCTGAAACATACACCTGCTTGAAGTGCATGTTGTCTTCAAATGAATTGACAAAATGTCTTGCCGCCTAATAATGCTGTAAATATGCCTAAGTCCTTTCACGGTTACTTCTAACTTTTCTGAAGCCCTGCTTAAGTTCTGCTTCCAGGATATTCCTCCGTTCCACGCTAGTAAAATTTCGCTACAAAATTTCACCAAAGGGACAACACCACGCATTCGTGCGTACTCACTTTAATAATGTTTTGCATAAGAACTATTTCTTACAAGCATTACAAAACCATACATTTTCTCTCTGTTTTATTTACGATAATTAAAAAATGAAATATTATGATTAATACACCTAGGCAAATTTTAATTTAACTAAAAATAAGACACTTTTACGTTAACCGAAGTATAAAACGCTTGTGATACATGGCATATATAGGAAACAACCAAACACGTTCAACGTGGGGTGATTTTCTAAAGGTATGATTCAAAAAGTGTGAAGAAACCGCGAATAAAATGTACTTGGCATTTACGTTGACTTAAAATAGTGTTGGCTCTGACAGCGCCGAGAAAATCAGCAAGTGTCAATGAAAAGAAAAGTGTAACATAAGCTGACCTATGACCCTGCTGAAGGTTCTGTATTCTTGACTATCGTTTGTAAGCGCGCCCGAGTAAGGAATAAAGCTAAAAAAACGAGAATCCCTATCCCGTGTGGGCCTAACACCATTGGTCCCCAGCTCACGGGAGATTGAGAAAGAACTCGTGGTACTGGTCGGAAATTTGCTATACGGTAGATTTTTTTGTCTGGCAGAGAACACGGTGAAGGACAAATGAAAACAAGGAAAAAGTGAAACGCTGGTGAGGCTACAGCTAAGAGGGGCAGTCTGTTCACGGTAAAGTGAACACGTTCGAAACCAACCTTTGATTAAAAAATCATTGTCGTTATGGTATACGTACCGTATAGTATAGGATATTCACGGTAATGTGAGCACTTTGAAAGCCCTCTCGTTTGGAATAATTGTTAATAAATATATTTTAATTTTGTCTTAGACATTATTTTCCGAGTGCGGTGGAATAAACATACTGTATTTATTACTTACATGTCAATATTTATTTTAAAAGGTGCGTACAGGATAAAAATTGACCGAAAGAAAAAATTAACTGCCAGTTAAGTTGGCAGCAAAATAATAAAACAATTCTTTTTAATACTAAGAGTTTCGTGTTGAAAGCATAATGGTTAAGTTAATGGCTACTTAATTTGACGATCCTAATTTTATACACATGGAGTGAGAAAAATACAAATTACTGAAACATTTACTTTCATAAATATTCCACGGTTTCCACTTGTATGACGAAAGAATAGAGCGAGATGGCGCATGGTAAAGTTCATCTTGCGCGCGCACACACACACACATACATACATATATAAACACACATATATAGTGAAATAATACAAAACAAGAAAAATATATGTTTATCGGGTCTTTTAAAAACACTCACTTAATCACGGCCATCTTATAAAAGTTTTTATAATTGTATGTCGTGTATATTTAAAAATGTCTGAAATGTACACGTGTTTGAATTACATGGTACTGTAAAATAAATTTACAGCATTTTCCAGTTTCTACACATATTGTAAATACACCAGTCGGTATTTACACGAAAGTATACGCATTTAAGTGCAGGGATTTATTTACAAAACGTCGGCTTCAAAAAGTGTTGTATTAAAAGCGAGTCACCTTTTACTCGTAGAGATAAAATGGTGCATAGTGCGCATTTGAACTGCGGAATAGCCATATTTCGTGTTCCAACACTGAACTTGCTTTCTGCCAGTAGCACTAACAAAACCAATGTGGATGGGATTTGAGGTTAGAATACTGTTAACATAAGTAACGGCATTTGATATATTCGTTAACTTCATCTAACGTAGTTTTAATGCAACTAGAACGTATTCAAGTTAAAAGTACTTCATTTATATAAAAGGGTGGGTCTATTGGAAATTCGAATGTAAAAAAAAACGTTCATCACTGTTGACCATATTACTTTTACAGTTGTAATTGACATGGACTAATTTATGTTGGATACATGCGCAGAAGGCGAAATTCGTCTGATAGTCCAGTCACTGTTACTTCCAACTTTCCCGATGCCCTCCTAAAGTTCTACTTCTAATATATTGTTCCACCTCATGCAAACAAAGCTTAACCAAGTATAAAGATTACACCAAAGGGGCAGCGCACCGCATTCGTGTACACTCAGCTTAAAAATATTTTTCGTAACAACGTTTTCGTACTAGGCATTACCAACACACCTATTTTCTCAATATTTGTATTCCTATCAGTCTATTATATATTAATTCTTACAATGTACAGATAAAACATTTGCACAGTGTTGTTTGGTAAAAAAAAAACAAATTCGTTTCGAAGAAGGGGATAAGTTCTTCGGTACTTCACCAAGGAATATTTTAACGCACTGCACAATATAAGTGTTGTGAATGAATTTTAATTTCCAATTACATCATTAGCTTAGAAGGAGAAAACGATTCAGCTTGCTTGATCCTTTTGTAGTAAGGCATAAACAATACCACAAGTTCATTCAAGATGCCTTCTACGAATATGTGTGATCAATGAAAGAAGGCTCTTTAAGCCTTGTTGATACATCTTTTATGTAATGGTATTACATGCAGAATGGCATAACGATTAGTTGTAGACAGGTAATATTAATAAAAGAAGCAGTTATACATGTGGGCCCTCCAGAGTGGGCAATACCACTTGTTGCAATCGTATACTGCGTGGAGCTAGAATCTTGTATCCAGATGTAGGTAAATTCGCATTCCAAGATTTAGATGAGGGTTTTTATGTTTCCTTTGTCTTTTTTACTATGAATTTATTAGCTCACGCTGCATCATCGTTGACTACGAATTACTGGATAGTTCGTGGAAAAAATTAATGGGGCTACGAAGATTAAAATACATTTTCGGGGGGTGACAAACAAAAAAGTTTGGATAACAGTGTGCATGCAATGACCAGCTTGTATTTGCGGGCTTGGGCTTCTGCGGAGGCTGCCACGTGTCGCGGGAGAAAGTGATGGCGTCGAGGGGAGAAACTGCGGACTGCGGGGAGAGCTGGTGTGTGTGTGTCCCGCTTGACTGGTGTGACGTCAAGTGGTCAACGCACCGATAAACTCCCGGCCCGGTGGGTCCACCGCCGCCACCCGNGTCCCGTCCCGTCCGCCACGTTCTCCACCTGCTCTCCGTTCCGGGGTGGGCGTCTCTGACGACGGCAAGGTCACGTAGAGTTCATTGTTCTTAATTACACGGTTAATTTGACACTATTGAAATCCCCCTTCCAATAATGCCACTATTTCCATATGGATATAAATTTTTAACATTCACACAGAATGGCATGCGCCCAATAACGTTGGTATAGGCTGTTCACGATAAAAAGCACTTTTGAAAGCGCTACCCAGAATCTACTTGTATGCACATCGTGCATCGATCTACCGTATTCAAAATCATCATTGCCATATATGGGCCTGATCACTTTATTCATGCGTCGGACAAATTAAACTGTGATATTATTTAAAAAATTTAATGTTTTGAGTTTTGATAGTTTTTGTTATTTTGTCCATAAAAACAACGGTAAAAAAAATAAATTATTCTATCATTCACAGACGTTTACAAAAAACATATAGTTTAAAGCTAAGGCACTACTTTCCCTCCTCCATTGCCAACTTTAATAGGCTCATGCAAATCAGTGTGCCAATAGAAGTACATATAGCTAGCGACAGTAAATTTTTCTGAGGTTAATTTAAAAAGTGCTCAGTATCTTCTATTTAATTTTGTATCATTCCACCATATGTAAGATTATCATCTGCATCAACCGTCTCACTTTGTTCATGCTTATTCAGGGGAAAGTGTGGAATTTTTTTTAAGTGTACATGTGTTAATAATATGAAAATCCTTATTCTTAAGAGTATAAAGTAATAAACACTGTCTTAGGTAGCCATGAATTCAAATGTTACGCCCTCAATACACCGTCAAAGCTTGTAACCTTTTTTCATAATTCGCTCCCAACTTAACTGGGATTACACATGCTAAAGCGTGCTGTGGCATTTATGTAGTAACGGGCAGTGATTTTATTTTAAAATGTCGAATACCATGAACAGCCTTTAACGACGGAGCGAAAGTAGTTATGTGTCATAAACGTTGAATTAAAAGTGTTCACTAAACATTCATGACTACTGAAACGATACATTTTGCTTTCTGTTGTGTTCATATTTATAAGTGGAAAAATTAGCAACATTTATAAATATTTACTATTCAAATAATTTCGCAGTTTCACTTGAGTGAAGAATGAATAAAGTGGTAAGGTCTGTGACAACGTTAATTATAGCCTACATATGGTGGAAGAGTACATAATATGCATACAAGTAAGTGTCCAGTTTGCCGTGAACAGCCTATAATATAATAGGAGAACGGAACATTTCGCAAATTCATTCTAGGACTGATCTTGAAACAAGTGTACATCAGTTACTTTAGTAATCGAACCAGATTCTTAGACACGTCGTACTAAATCACTTGAAAACTCACCGGGCAGTGATCGAACTTCGTGCTACCTATTCTGAGCTAAATTTGGCCAATCACTAGGGTTGTCAGGTTCGCCGGGGTGCGCAAAGATTGCAAATACGACATTACGAAACACACTAAAGTGGCGCCAAAATCCCATTTCAGTTTGTTTGGAAATGTGTTCATTTGGCATGAATAAATCGTCGAAGTTCTATAACCTAAAAACTGGATGTTACATTAGTGACTTGGCAGTTTTGTATTTTCTAACAGGCAAGTACAGCACACTTGTCGGACTGATATTGTCGGGGTATTGTGAACACTGTGCAAAATACCATATGAAATTTCGTCGTGCTCTGACGTTAGGGCTGTTATGCTGTTCATATTGTGCTCGTGGTGCTTTTGTGTCTCCAGAACAGCCAAAGAACAATTAGTAGAAGCTTGGATAGAGATATGCACGACTATCACGTCCAGCACACACGTCCTCATCTGCAAACATTCCTGTAATTCTTTCTAGCTCAACCAAAGATTCCACGTTTATGCTGAAAAAAAAACGCTGCGTGTTAGTCTATTGACCAAAACGTTCTTTTCAGTGAGAAAATATTCTGTATGACCCACTGAATGAAACTGTGTCGCTAGTTGGTTCTGAAACGAACCCCTTGATAGCACAAAGTTCCGGCTCGACTCACATATTGCGTTAGCGATAAAACGTTGTTTATGTTAAGACAAACATTGACTGCATTACACAGGATCTTCAAGATCTCTAGAAAAATAAGAAGAGAAAAATGAAAAATGCTAATGACCCTGTCACATATTATGTAAGGGAATGATTGGTCGGGTGCGTATGACATGTTTCGTTAGTGGAAAAACGTTTCATATTTTAAGTCAAACGTTGACTACATTACACAGGATCTTCAAGATCTCTCGGAAAATAAGAAGAGAAAAATACAAATTGCTAATGATCCCGTCACATATTATGTAGAGCGTTCTTAGGCCGTGGGTGTCAGACATTGCTTTTCCTGCCAGTTTTACTGAGATTGATTCCAATGATTTGCTAAGTTTGTATTCAGCACCTTTGCATGTTTAGCAGGAGAAGGGGAAATACCCCATGGGCATAACACAATACCAATACCTCATAAAACCAGAATGTCGGGAGTTTAATTAAAATTTTCCGAGTGTAAAAACAATTTTGTTTTAGTTAATTTCCATGTTATTTCAGTTTAATTCAATTCCATTAAATATAAAACATGACTCCTTTGTTTCCATATTTATATTCTTTATGACACTTTCAAGCACATATACACAGTTTAAATTTTCAATAAAACGTGCCTTACACAAATATGAAGTGAAAAGGCTTAATGCATATTCCTGTGGAAATATATTGTGTGCTACATTGGTAAAATGTATGTTACTGTGGTGAAATATATATTANTTAATGCATATTCCTGTGGAAATATATTGTGTGCTACATTGGTAAAATGTATGTTACTGTGGTGAAATATATATTATTCTTCCACACAACTCAGGGTAGACATTCTGTGTTTGCAATACAACAGCACTCCTGTAAATATGGCGTATCTTAACATGAAACATTTTCCCAGCCACCCATACATTTACATATTGTTTCACCCTGAGTTATTGGTGTAGTTTGTGATGAGCTAGTTTCAGCAGCTATAAACCGAAAGGTGAAATACGGTGCACTAGTCAACTTCCGCCCACCTACAATAGAGTTCAAGGCATTTACAGCAGAAACGTCACAACTAGAATGCATTCTGAGATACTACTCATCCTGTTGACATTTTAAAGGCTTTCGCTTACGTCACAAAGACGCCAAGTACACTGACATCATGAATACCTGGCCGTCTGCCTAGGTTACAAAATGGTCTAAATTCTTGTTCATTTAGAAGGTTTTGTTATTTTTATAGGGAGTCTGCTTACAGTAATGTTAATGAGACTTCACACACAAATACATATTTTCTTTATTAATTTCTAATGTGTGCCTTCTGATAAGCAGAAAATTACAAATATGACATATTTTTCAATAATTTTTACGTGTGAAGATTCGTGTAACTGTTAGATAATGCAGCGGGTTTTCGTTGCGTCACCACTGAAAGNTCAATAATTTTTACGTGTGAAGATTCGTGTAACTGTTAGATAATGCAGCGGGTTTTCGTTGCGTCACCACTGAAAGACCAATAAAAGCTTGTTTACAACGAAATGGCTGCACCTTAGTTCAGTACTTCGCTCGTAGAAGTGATGCAGTTTCTGATCTGCGAGTAGTGTTGTAGTTGTCTCATTCTTCTAGGCCACGGACATGCAAAATACTTTTATCCACACGTCGTTCTTGAAGTCAAATAGTGAGCATAGGCTATTCGTTTAGTTTCAGCGTAGTGTAAAGTTAGTAGTATTATAAGTAGTATTGGTTGCAGCAAGNGTGAGCATAGGCTATTCGTTTAGTTTCAGCGTAGTGTAAAGTTAGTAGTATTATAAGTAGTATTGGTTGCAGCAAGAAACTACAACTGATGCAATCAAACATTTTATGCGATTATACTGATGAAGTACCGCAATTTCTTAACCACCTGTTGTAGAGCAGCAAATCAGTATAACCGCTTCTTCTTGGGCTAGATATTTGTAAGTTTATAGCAAACAATAAAAGTTTTGTTTCAATATAAATATCTTGTTAGCTTCTTAGCTAAAGGGTTATTGGTAACTTCCTTTTTTAAAAGTGATAATTGCAACTTTTTTTGTTGGAGCAGATTGCATGCTGGCCTGCGGTGCTAGGGATTCAAGGTTCTAACTTGGGGTTAGGAACGGTTGAATGTTTTCTTACAAATGAAAAATTTCCGTTAATTTTGTGGCATGCAAGCTTCTTCGTGATTAACCGTAAGGAAAGGAAGCTGATGGTTAATTAGTACCCATTTTAGTCCTATTTAATTGGTCTGACGTACACCAAAATCTAAGAAAACAAAATATTCCAGNGGTTAATTAGTACCCATTTTAGTCCTATTTAATTGGTCTGACGTACACCAAAATCTAAGAAAACAAAATATTCCAGAAAAATTGTTCTGTGCTAAGGCTTATTATGAGCAGTAATGGTTCACACTATAAAATATTAACTAATGAGGTATTTGAGTTATTTAAGGTAAATCACAACTTTCCTGAATTATATTTTATAATGTTACAGCTTTATAGAACAAGTCCGGTTAATGCGAGTTTCTAATTTTTTCTTTAACATTTCACATGATTTTCAAAAGGGAGTTCATATGGCACCGAGCTTGATCTACAGTACCTTGTAGGCGGCATAGATTACCTGACAAACAATATGAAGGGCACAGGTTCGATTCTTGACGATTACATTGAGCAACATTCCTCAAAAATGCCTTCCCAAAGGNAGGGCACAGGTTCGATTCTTGACGATTACATTGAGCAACATTCCTCAAAAATGCCTTCCCAAAAGCTGACTCATTTAATAAATTTTCTAGTAGACGTCTATGAAAGCAGTAAATACATTTTTACAATCTAAATAAGTGGAAAACCACTGATTTGCAGTCAAATGCAACTACTCGAATAAGTGAAAATGGCTTCACTTAGAATCGGCGGAAAACCAGCAAAAATTTCACTGATTAAATAAGTGACATCCAACTGTAAGCGGCGAATTAAATAGTATTTTTATTGAATTTAGCCANAAAAATTTCACTGATTAAATAAGTGACATCCAACTGTAAGCGGCGAATTAAATAGTATTTTTATTGAATTTAGCCAAGTCATTTTGAGTAATAGTAATATTTCCAGTCACTCTTTATGTGCAATATTACAGTAAAAAAATTTGCTATGCCTAGGAATTCGTAAAATTGGGCTACCAGGGTGATGTTGTCTGTGAATAGGAATAATATATATGTATATTAAATCACTGAAAAAACAGCGAATTAAAATGTTGATGCAACAGTAGAAAATGCCACAGAATCAATAAGTAAATGAAAAATGGCATTTTTTCAATTATTCGTCATTTATATTGACAGAAGTAACTACAAAGTCAGGCGCTGTTCACTGATTTAAACAGCGAAATTGTCTCTTATTCAGATATAGAGTAGAGTGAAACTGGAATGCTATTCGAAATATCGGTATATATATCCGAAATTAGTCAAAGTGTTTGTGTCATGACGTCGATATCCCTGAGAAAATCTGTCCATTTCACGCGACTTTGGTCCGCGATATTATCAACGTAATTGCTTTTCCGCACGATTACTTGCGTGGTCGTCGAGAAAGTTATGTTGTACGTAGGAATCCCGCGCCTGCGATGTTAATCTGCCGTTGCATACACCTGAAAATTTTTCACGCCGCATTGTAAGCGTTGGGAATTAAAGAAACCAATTTTCATTTAGGGTCATGCGAATTCTTCCCCTGGAGCGACTAATGTTTCCGCACATGCGTCCTCAATAAGACGACGCGTAATCTGCGCTCTCACTGGGGAAATTTTTCAGGCTATTGCATTCCAAAGTTATTAATTCTCGGTGTTCATTAGCCACAGGGTCGCGGTCGGGTGGGCAAACTTGCGCACAGGGTCAAGGTGAAACTCCACACAGGAAAGTAGCCGCATAGCGCGCTCTGCCCGGCCAAATGGAAAGCTTTAATACTCAGTTTACTCTGCTGATGGAGAAATCCAACCTGCACCCAGTTTCAAATGATACGCGTTGTCGATTCACGAGTCGTGAAGAAGAATGGGTACTAATATGAGGTTAACGTGGAGTTACAGACNAAATGATACGCGTTGTCGATTCACGAGTCGTGAAGAAGAATGGGTACTAATATGAGGTTAACGTGGAGTTACAGACACTTTACATTACAAATTGTTCACAGTCGCTCTTCTCAGATGACCTCTAACACACCTTAATTACTAATTCCTCGTCACTCTTAATTATTAGCTCTCTTAGTTCTGTTAGTTCCCGATACATGAAATGATACTGTAACACTGCATAATTAATATTNTCTTAATTATTAGCTCTCTTAGTTCTGTTAGTTCCCGATACATGAAATGATACTGTAACACTGCATAATTAATATTTGAAGCGTGCATTTCCAAAACGTTGTAAATGCCAAAAGTGTGAAATATCAGTTTTCATACAAAATCACGTTGTAAATGCCATATCTTTCGATAGCAATGCAGCTTGTTTGGATAGTGCTGCCACTAGTGGGGGAAAACTGAACTACAAGTAGGAGTGCAAGTCAAAACGTTGTAACGACCATGGTGCAACTATGTGCTACGCCTTCCTTCATTGTGTCAGTGTGATTCGGTCATACAGTTAGAGGTTATGTTGAACTTTTGGTGACTTATTTGCAGATATTGTTTACTTTTATCATTATTATAATAGTAAAATGAGTTCGAATAACACTGCAACAGTTTCGAAGCCTAAGAAAAAGAAGAAATGTCCAGATAACTGGAGTAAAAACAAGACAAAGAGATCAAGAAATTCTGGCGAGGAGTACAAATCACCAAAAACAGGAAAAACAAATCCTAGTAAAACTCTTCCTTCTGAGGTAAGTTGAGGCTAAGTTTGCACAATAATTTAGACTGCATTGTAATTTGTATAGGCATATCTAATAAAATAAAGAGATCAACTTCGTATTAAGCAATTAATTCACGTCTTTGAATATCAGATAAATCTATAAATCTGTTCCTCAGTATGACATACAAACATACGCCACATACACATACCCACACTTTT
>NQII01007523.1:79121-91234 GCA_002778355.1 Clitarchus hookeri
CGTGAAATGGTCCTACACGAACATCCAAATGTTATCGCTACCTTGGAGATGCTATGACCCATCACTCGTGCGCCGACTATAACACCACGTTCAAACTCACTTAAATGTTGATAACCTGTCATTGTAGCAGCAGTAACCGATATAGCTGCCAACTGCATCGCGTTACTCTGATTGGTTCCATACCTCTGTTTGCATACTCACGCCTATACCAGTTTTTTTGGCTCTTCAGTGTACTTACACGAACTAAGGAAAGAACCATCCGTAGAACTGGTTAATGGCCTTAGACGACTGTAATTTTTTTACCAAAATGTTTAGTAAGTTTCCTTTGCAGAATTATCTATCCACCCGTCTATCGTATTTAAGATCAGAACCTACACACAAAGTCATACCGGATTAGGGTTGTGTATTTCTTATCCTTGAATACGTTTGTTGCGATTCCTTAAATATTTGTAAGGTTTCTAGTGTTGTGCAAGCAGTCGCACTGGTGTTCCTATAGCAAAATACGCAATATGTTGTCAGTGCTCTTTTTAATAAACTGCCAAAATATTTAGACATCTTACTTAACGTGAGTTTATAAGTGCAAAGATAAGCAGAACAAAGTTCAAAGTCACGTTTTAACAGAACAAATTATTAATTTTTCATAGCAACTTAATAAAGTATAATTTATAGCACATTAAATTAATAATTTAATTGCCTCTACAACGTTTGAGCTCGATAGAAGTCGTTAAAAGGAAAGGCGCAAACCATCCTGTTAACAAAAACAGTTGATTCTTCCAGTTTTATAACTTTATTTTTCCGCTAAATATTAATGCGCTAACTGTTCGTTATGTATAGACACGTTATTTACCTTCACGCAATAACATTTCTGGTAACTGTATTGTTCAGTATTGAATCACTTTAACGTGGTAGCAGTAATATATCCATTAATGCAAGGTATCAGGACTAACATTTTCGGAATATAGGTTCAGATATATTCACCGCACTTATGCGCTCGTTGGACAACATTAAATTTAAATCTCTAATGTTGCCAAATAGCTTATAGGGGTGAGTCATCCAGTAAGCTAGTTGTTTTGTAAAATAAAGTAAATAGAATAATCACTAAATCGTTCCCGGAATAGCGATGGAACGTATATAAACGTACCAGTATAACTTTAAACATACCAGTCAGAGTTGTCATTAAATTTTAAGTATTGTTACATCAGGATTTTTTTTTCAGAGGTTAACACCGAAATATCCAGATAAGAATGAACGTACAATATTTGTGGTGTGCTCGGGCGCGCGCGTGTTTGTATATATGTATGTGTGTATGTATCTATCAGGTGAGTCGCCCGCGCCTATTTAACCATATTTATGCAACCCGGATGCAATACTACCCATCTAACAATACGTAAATCGTAGCAGAACACCACGTGCGCGTTGATTCTTGGTTGTCAGTACAGTAGGCGGGGAACGGAAGGTGTTATGACAGCAATGCGTTGAATAGCAGTCACTTTCCAAAGAATGCACATCCGTTTATTGTGTTAAAGCAGATTATAGATATGTTTACCGAATATGTTGGTATGTGACGATTGCGTCCTTAGTAACACACATCTGCCTTGCTTCGAGAAAATTGTGTTTCTTCATGTGACATAAAATTACAGTCACCACTTATTTAATTGACGANTTGCTTCGAGAAAATCGTGTTTCTTCATGTGACATAAAATTACAGTCACTGCTTATTGTATTGACGAAAAAAAAATCAACGCACACTTGCTGTTAAGTAAGTAGCGATCCTCTATTTTCGTGCTGCTGATTGGCGCAGGCTGATAACGGCGTCGAATGTTCAGATAACAGACGAAGCGTCGTAACACGTAAACGGCACGGGGCTCGACTACGGGAGAGACAATAATTGTCGTTAGTTTACAGCGGAGATGTGTTTTTAGATGGGTAGAATTGTGTTGGGGTTGTATAGAAACATAAAAATAGGCGCGGGAGACTCAGCCGGTATATATATATATAAAATTTCTCAACTATAATTGGAAATCTTTTAATACAACAAAAACTAAAATTATAAATTAAGGCATATATACCATCTTCGCATTCCGTCAAACAAATTTTTCAAGACAATTTTTTTGCAGTTTACATAGTTTTGAAATATATTTGTACTAAAACTCATTTCCTATTTATAAATATTTTAATACAATTTGCATTAATATATTTTTCGTAATCATTTCCTCATCTCAGTTAACAAAGTCATGCGATAATTTAATTAACATTAAAAATATAAACATTTTCATTTATCCTTAAAAGGAACCAATATCTCTTCTGTCATACTTTTTCCTCGGAAATATATTTTGCATGGAAATATTATTGATTTGACAAAACATTAGTTACGTTTTATTGCTGTCATGTCAGGAAATAAAATTGTGAGTGTGTCAATAATTCTCTTTTAGAAGGAAAGATTTTGCTTAAACGCATGTAGTTTATATAGTTTTTGTGATATTTGAAGTATCCGTAAGCATTTGGAAGAAGAAGTGGAGAGTCGATCGTGGCCTAGATGCTAAACCAATGTTTACTAAGAACCAAAATGTGCACATGCACCCACGGTTTAGCTGAGATTAGGACAACCAAACCAACATTTCAGTAACGTAGGAAACAAAGCTCTCATTTACGATCAACAGAAAATTTTATGCACTGGAAAGCGTCGAATTTAAAAATTCTGTAAACAATATTTTAATGTATTTTTTACCACTGTCTAGTAAATATGTCACGAATGAATTTATCTATGAGTAAAAATAAGAACTGAAAAAAATTCAATAATTATAAAGAAAAAGGAATCCAGTAGTTGTGCGTCAGACTTCAGTGAAATAATGTATACTCAGAGTTTTTCAGAATCCAAAAATTCCCCTTTTGTGGAGTACGAATATAGAAAAAATGTAGGTAACAACGCAGCAATGAACAATATAGACCGTTTTATATTTTACTAGTTAGATAACTAAAATGCCGAAGGGAAAGGAAGCGATGGATTTTGATCAGAGGTTTAAGTAAATAGACGTGTTACTTATCCAGGGCACANAATGCCGAAGGGAAAGGAAGCGATGGATTTTGATCAGAGGTTTAAGTAAATAGACGTGTTACTTATCCAGGGCACATCATTAAAATAAAATAATGTGTTATTCAGAGAAATAGCTGAGGTTTACTCTCTTGTATTTGGGCGAGTAGTGCAGATATTTCCTCTCACTTGGGTTCATTGGATCCAAGTTTTCTGTTTCTCCAACGCTAAAATGTCATGTCTCTTTCTGTCTGAGCGGCTTGTTATCTCGCAATGCTCTTAAACTTCCCGTGAAGAGGGATTTTANACTTATCCAGGGCACATCATTAAAATAAAATAATGTGTTATTCAGAGAAATAGCTGAGGTTTACTCTCTTGTATTTGGGCGAGTAGTGCAGATATTTCCTCTCACTTGGGTTCATTGGATCCAAGTTTTCGGTTTCTCCAACGCTAAAATGTCATGTCTCTTTCTGTCTGAGCGGCTTGTTATCTCGCAATGCTCTTAAACTTCCCGTGAAGAGGGATTTTATGGCGTCGTGACCTTCTTCCCCTCGGTGTTGTGATCGACGCGCGTAGCAGCCCAATTCAAGCAGGACGTGTGTTAGATTTCTAGTTGAAGGAGTAGCAGAATTTGAATAGTTACAGAGTGGGAAGCCGTGGTACACGATTTCTATTTTGATGGACGCTCGCGTGCGTGGTGATTATGATGGCACGAGAAAGGGGAAGGGGGCACATGTCTGCGGAGAGCACCTGCAGATCCAGCTCGCATAGGCGTCGTCGCTTTCCTCGAGATTGCAGGTTTGCGGCGGCGGCGGTGGGGGAGAGGAGCGAAGAGGAACGACCTCCGGTCGCTTCCCTCGCTGACCACGTGACCCCGGACCCAGGCGGCTGCCAATGTCAGGGGCAGCGTGTCACTGGGCGGGGCCTGCGCCGGCTAAAGGGAGGAGATCTGCGGGCGGTCACGATCACGATACAAAGCCGCCCGCCTATATTCTCACCGCCGCCGATAACGCTATGGGAACTCGCCCCGAATAGCGTTATCCTACTGGTTGTCCTCCGTGATCGTCTAGAGAAGAGGCATTTCAGGGTGTTCAAGTGCCAAATATGATTATCAATATTTTTAGGTTTATATATAATTCTGTTTTATTGCGTCAAATACTACTTTGATAAAAGCACAAGAAACCAGGAAAATCATTTACAAAAATTATTAAAGGAGAATACAAAAATACTGATTTACCGTATATGTTTTAGCTTACATATTTAAACTTTTTGCACAATTGTCAAGTTTGGCTACAGTACAAAATGATTATTAATGTCATTAAAACAAGATGAAATTTCATAAAATTATTCTATTGGTTTATAATCGTGGACAAACAAAATTCCACACTTCAAAAACGTTTTTGTGGCGTTCCTATAACTTAAAAAAAAAACACTTTAGATGAAATCAAACTTTGTGCTCGTATAACTTTTCGAAATTTTTATGGACCAAATTTAAAGGTTAAAATAGTGATAATTTACTACAAAAATAAGCAAGAGTTTATTTTGAACTGACCGGGCATTTTTATCAGAGTTAGTGATATTGTATCGAAAACCCGCAAAATATCTTTAAAATGCAAAAAAAAAAATTGTTACTTGAACAGCCTTAAGGTGGTTGCCTAGTGAGTGGTATCTTTGTGTGAGTGAGGTTAAAGTCGATGAAGCGCTACGGCAGACGCCGACCGGCGTATGTAAAGCGCTATCGCCTCTACGCCCAAGACGCTCAAAATTCCTACAGTCTTTCCCTCGGTGACTTGCCTGAACGTGTATTAAAGCGGTGAACCTATCATTGTTTAGCGTGTAACTCTGTAGCAATGTCCGATGTATGCCTCTTTAGTAGATACGCATGTATCCGGTTCGTATATTTTTAGGTAAAGCAATCTGAAAAATCCATTTTTAGCCATGTTGAAGGACATGGAATTAATGTTTCCTATGCAGTAATGTCTTGAAAGTACTATTACGTCATTATCTGGAATGTACTTTCTTTTCGTAGGTAATCCTATCGGGCGTACGTTAATAGTTTGGTAAAAAAATGCATTTTTCGAACACGCTGCAGCACATTTCAAGCGCTAGGTAGGCGAATGTCTTAAACTTTCTGAATTCGAGGACCTCTTTGATAACATGTACATTTTGTCGGACCCCAACCGTTTCATTAACACAAGCTAAGAAAATATTTTCATGAATTTATCCTATTTATTTTTCACTTTAAAAACATTACAACTTTAAATTTAGTTTTCAAAAAAATTACCAATACCAGCTTCATTTATCACAAAGGTGTTACACAGTTACCACATAATTACAACATTTTTTTATAAAAAGTAAAATATGCCATTTTTACTTGCGAAATCCTGACTGTAAACTAAAGAACACCCAGTGTTCCATGGACCACAAGAATAACTTCTTGTCTGAAGGTAATATGAGGTAGATTGCGCATTCCGACTGAGCAGTAACGAACGAATCTTTATGTTCCAACATTGATTTTATTTTTTGCCAAAAGCACAATCAAAATATGTGGATAGGATTTGGGTTTACAACATTGTTTATGAAAGAAAATTCTTTGAATGATTTGTACGTTTCATCTGCTTTAGTTTTTATGTTAATTAGGATATACTCAATCAAGTCTGTCAAAACATTTAATTTATATAAAAGCTGGGATCTGTTGAAAAACCAAACGTAAACGAACGCGTTCATTACTTTTGACCAAGCTATTTTGACAGTTCTGTTAGTGATGGACGACTCAATGTTGGGGACATACTTTCTTAAGGGCGTGGTTTGTGTGGCAAGGTCTGGACACTCACCACGTTTGTCATCGTATCATTCTGACCGCAAGCGTTTGCGATCACAATAGAGAACGAGAACGTGCAAGGGGGGGGGCGTGGTGGCGTAGTGGTTGCACCACCCGTCGTGGATCAGACTCGGATTTTCGCATGTGGGAAACGTGATGGACATTACCGTCAACCGACGGCTTGTCTCGGGTACTTCTTGTCCCCCCCCCTTCCCAAATCCAACACTCTGTCGCTGCTCCTCCATCACCTTCAAACTTCTGCCCCACTGGCGCAAATCAACCACTTTACTAAGCAGAACCTGTGTTTGCGAGTGTGATCACGCTGGGGTCTTCTCGCACTCACAAAACAATATAATTATTTTACGAGAATACAATACAAGAGACTGTGCTACAGAAACAATAGCAGTTTGGTTAATAACACTTTCATGTAGAGCAAAAGTCTTCCCACATATTCTGGTGACATTCATATGTTAGGACATNCAGTTTGGTTAATAACACTTTCATGTAGAGCAAAAGTCTTCCCACATATTCTGGTGACATTCATATGTTAGGACATGTACAATATGTTTATACTACTTAAATAAAGTAAAAAAAAAGTAATTTTAAGTGCAGTTGTCTGTGAAGAAGTGTCTCTGGCCAGCAAAATTTACTGGAAACCAGTAGGAATCACTTTCAAAGCACTAGCATCTAGTATCTGCAATTATCAGGGGAATATATGTGACACTAATGGAGTCAGAGTCACTGTTTCGCNAAAGCACTAGCATCTAGTATCTGCAATTATCAGGGGAATATATGTGACACTAATGGAGTCAGAGTCACTGTTTCGCGGCAAGGTTTATTTTATTATAAGCAATTTTTACCTTCTCACTTTTAAAAAAAGTCTACTTAGGTAAAAACTTGTGAAAGAATATATTTACATATTTGTGTTATTGGTCTGTAATTGGTTCGCTCCTAGCGCAGAGATAATGCAAACTGTAAACAATATGTTTCTGTGTGTATGTATATACACACACATAGGCCAATAAAAAAGGTGTTTTATGCTGAAATGGGAAAGTCCTATAGTAAGTGGCTCACCTACAATAAATTATAGCTTGAAATGATACCGTAGACTTCATAACGCAGGAAAGTATAAATTCACATTATTCCGTATATCGTTATTCTGCTTATTTGACTTTACTGAAAGTAAACTTTTAGAGCACACTTTAACTGAACTCACTACCATGCAGTGCGAGTACATGAGTAAAATATTTATGTGCACCGAGGACGCCATTTAATTAAAAAAACGTGAACCTTTTTTATTTTAATTTATATTACAATCATTGGATTACATGTTCTTGAAAATGGGTTGTGATGTTATGAATCAGTAAATAATAATATAGTCAAAAAGGGATACGCGAAGTAATAAATTATGTGGCATGTAAAAAGTCAACTTTATCACGCATAGTGGTAGTCAAACCCAAATCAAATTNCGCGAAGTAATAAATTATGTGGCATGTAAAAAGTCAACTTTATCACGCATAGTGGTAGTCAAACCCAAATCAAATTTATCGTGTTTTTAGCTTCAAGGACATTTCTTAAAACTTACCAACCACATTACCACTACAAAGTTTTTTGGAAAATTTTCTAAATACATTCTAGACTCTAAATTAAACATATTCAATATATCACACAAATGTTGGAACGGGTAGTGTTTACTAAGATACGATTTTTTTTACTGTAATATATGTATGCGTTTAAATATATATGCATAAAATATATTAGATTTATAATGGCAATGTTGCAGTTGTGATTGGAAACTGAAAAGAGATCACTTTGGATACGCGTCTTATAATCACGATAATTATAATAGGAATATATTTTGGACAAAGCGACTAATTAGAGCGTTGGAAGAAGGAAGAATTTTAGTAGCACACCTCAGTAATAATTGTGGGAACGACTTCCAGATGTTTTCTGTAAGGGAGGGTGAATTTAAGCTACACCTATACCCTTTCACGGCTATAAATACGATAAAATTATATTTATTCATGGATGTTGACTACGAAATTAAGACTTGCAAGCAGTGTCTATGACCGCCTGTCGCATTGCAGTTAACTTCACGTAGAACTAAGCAAGGCGTCAGCAGCTGTTTCGAAAACAGCGTAGAAACGCCACTCCGAGAGTCAGTGGAGTGAAGAAGGTGGACGGAGAAAAAAAATCGTGAGACAGAAAAGCGAGACGGAACCGGTTAAAGCACTTGCTCAGGTGACGTAAACCAGAGGAAAATTTACCTGCCTACCGCTTCTGGTTCACTGATCGCGAGTGAAGCGGCAACCGTTTTTACGATGGGGAACATTTAGTCACACAGTTTACGCAATTTTTTGAAGAATTGTCTAGTCTGTAAGCAATGAGTCTCAGTTCATCATAACTATGAGTATGAACCGTCTAAGTTAATTTCGCATTCGCAGCCTCACGTCTCTGGCGTTAAAGTTCCCGTCTATTGGATAATAGTTTGCATATTCGAGGCACTTTGGAAAAAGAGAGCCAAGAGGTAAATGGGTATATGCCAAATGCACATGTATCCGGATTGGCGTGATAACCTTACAGGCGTGCATCATGCAACCACGGGAATTTAAAACGTGGTTAACTCGTCTCATGGCATAATAAAAGAGACCAAAACGTGTTCTATGTTCCTGTACTACTAAACATTATCCCTAACGGATTTCTCATGACTAAATATAATCCTAATAAACACCTGTTTCAGCAAAATCGCACCCTTAAAATATGCGTATTTGAGAAAGCAAAAGATGAAAAAATTTACGCGAATTTTCTGAAATGCTATTTGTATGCACAGCCATACAAAACAATGTTTAGTATTTTTCCTGCAAAAGGCAGAATATAAAATCCCCGCATGCAGCTGCGTGTCATAAGTACAACGTGATGTACTATAAGTACTATGGTGGTGGTTACAAAAATCGAGTGTCGGAGTTTCGAAGTGGACGCTTAGGTAGTGCCCATCATCTTTGAAAGATGATGTAGGATGAGACCAAAGTTGAAAGGCAGTAGAGAAGAGGCGGGAATTCTGGCACACAAGAAAAAAGTTGTGTGTGATTGTCCAAAAGACAAAACCGAGAATGAAGACAGTCTCTGTAATTGTGACGCGCCATGAATATATATACATATATATTTTTTATGTGTGTGTGTGTGTGTGTTTGAAAGGTTTTTCAAAATGTTTTTCGAACGGTTAACTGTTCACGCAACAATGTCTTGTCATGGCTCGTCAACATTCATGATTTGGTCTCTAGTCTACAACCTTGTCCTTTGAAAAATAAAACTTGGAACTTCTTCTTTTTTACCAGGATCCCCATAGTCTGTGTATCAAAAGGGAATAAATTGGGCTGGTGAAGGGGGGAAAATCTCGAAAAAAACCTGCCAGATTAATGCAACGTCCACCACGTTCCCACTTGAAAATATCCAGAGTTAGCCCACTGGTCGCACTGTCATATCGGTATCCGGTGCACTTAAGACGGGTCCTTTAAAATGAATGACGGTGAAGCTTAATAAATCCATTATGTGGTTACGCCAATGTTACACTGTCTTCCTGCATCATGTTCTACCAGAGAATGCCTTGGCCATTAAATACTGACATATGCTTTCATCCTTGACAAAGCAAAATTTACTTAGCGGGGTGCTGCATTCAGAGTTTGACACATTCTTAATTTTTGACGGGAAAAGTGGAGATTAATGTTTTCTTATTTTAAAAGAAGCCATGTAAAGGTTTTATAAAATCCCTGTTATTTTTTAAATATAAATAATTTTGATTGCAAAAGTAAAATATTTTTTGGTGAAATATGCGAGAAAATAAAAACAGTGAGAAGATGTCATTCTTCAAATTGCTGATTTCTAAATTTTAACATTTTTATTGACGAACGGGGAGGGGAATGATTCCCAGTAACAATGTACACAGTGGAAGGTTTTGGGTGGCTCTTAACAATGAGGTCTTCAGAGATAAAATATAATGTTGTATCTTGCAAAATTAAAAAAAAAAGTTTTCATCAGAAACACTAGGTCAACCAAATGCTTAACTTGACGTTTTTTGTCCTTCAACATGTAGACTGTATCTCATGTTGCAAGCTGCAAGTATTGTAAGGATAACTTATTCTTATTTGGAGTTACAATTAAGATGACCTTTGTCGCTCAGGTAGCCGACATCCATTTACAACCTTCATCAGGAGGGATGAAGTGCTTCCTTTTAATTGCATTTACAATTTATGCTAGATGCAACCAAACATGCTTCGACTGTCACTCAAACGTCTGCTACCAGAACCTACACTATCAAATCAACTGAGACAAAAAAATTGTTTCGAAAATGGATTCTCACATTCCGTGAACGATGGGTACTAATGCAACGTAGGTTAATTAAGAAACTCTCTCCGAATACCTGTCTGAACACTCCCTGTTTTTCATTTTTCATTTGCTTTTCGCTATTCAAAACAAGATGTTTTTGAGTTAGATGGGAATAAATATATTTTTAACCCAGTTTTACTGAGCCTATGTGATAGTTTTATTTCTACAGAGTAAGTTTCATGATGAAATATTTGCATATTTGATTAAAAATATAATAAGCCGTGTCTTATCTTCCAGTTTAGTACGTGCTTACATGAATCGATGGTTCGTAAAAGAAATGGTATTATAATAAAATAATTGTTATGTTACTTAATTCAATTTTATCTTGCTACAAGTACGACTACATTCAAGTACAATACTGTTTGAAGAATTATAGCTGAAATAAATATTTTAGCGTTCTTAAATGCATCCGCTTAACACCTAGTACGGTATATTGATTTGCAAATTCATTTGAATCTGACTGAAGTATTGAAAACGCAATTCCTTACCAAACACCGGGAACAGGACTAAATGCCATTGTTATTAAGAGAAAAGTTATTATCACATAACCTGTTTTAAAGCAAGCGTTCTGAATCATAGAATGAAACTTGCTGGGCTAGCAGTCGCATCAGAGACAACGAAATCGTCAAACTTACTGGAGTCACCTAATTCACACTAGAAATTACGTTATTTTTTCCTCATGTTTTTTAACAGCTATGCTGTGATTTAATTGTATTCACAAATTTAATTTTAGCCATTCTCTATAGAGAAAAAAGAAGGATACTAAGAAAAGGAAAACACAGCAAAATAAAAATACGTTTTCATCCCAAATATCAGAGTTCTGATATTTTTTCTCTATATGATAATTTAAATTTTTGCCCTACCTGAGAATTCCTTAAAATTATTGGTACATTTTAGTATTTAAATATAATTAAAACTATAACAATGTAGAACAAATTAATTGTTTTAATTTTAACAGCGTAACCACTTTAAATGGTACAGGAAGAAACGGTGCATAACAAAATTTTACAACGAGATTAACTACTATGGTAAAATAAGCACTTGTTCTTAATAGAGATAATGCTCAATCACCAACATAACGATACTGATGTACAAACGAAAGAAAATTTTTTTTTGTTATTTCTGTGAATTTAAACGCAACATTCACTTCATGCACTTAGCACTTAACTAAAATAAAGAGCCCAAAATCAACATTGCGACTTGCCACTTGCTGTGTTTTCACGAAACACAGTGAAGATGTTTCTGTGCAATGATTCTGCAATAATGGTTTGAATGCAAGCGCTCACCGAGAGTTGTTGCTTTCTCCCCAGTCCAGCGTTACGTTGGCAAAATGACGCTCTTAATTTCGGTGACATTTTACTTCTGTGCATGTCGTCGCCTGCAGAATACTTTGATTACGAAGTAAATTGTGCCACACAAACTAGGCAGGTAATATTTCCTTCTCTGGGCATAAGATTTTAGTATTTCGTACACGTAATTCTTGACAGGAGATTTGTGTGACATTCTGGCATGGTAATGGTACTTCATTCGCGCAATTGCAAAAAAAAATCTTATCGATCAAATGCTGTTGCTGCCCGAAGGCAGGAACACTGATGACATATGACAGGACGTAAAGATGCCTCCCTGGTTGTCATACTATTCTCATTTNGATTCTCATTTTAAGCAGGTGCGTCTATTTTATTTAAAAATAAACATGTAACATTCGCTGTAAATCCATTTTCAAGACAGAAACGAAACTAGATATTTCGTTGTCCAATCATAAATTATGGTTATCGAAACATAAATATGGTCGTTGAAAAGTGTCAAAGTAATCAAAAATTGCTATAAGGAGCCCTCCGTTTACGATATTTGTTCTTCTTGAAAACTTTATTTAAAACT